>WEKX01019085.1:333321-356804 GCA_013390025.1 Pitta sordida
CCAGCCCCGCCTCGGGGCTCCCTCGCTTTGCACTCGAACCTCGGCGTTGTCTCATCCCAGCGGGCCCGGTAGTGCCGGCGGTGTCACTGCTCAGGGCACTGGCCTGCGTTTGTACCCTCTGCTGGGTGGATTGGGACGAGTGACTTTTTGTGGCTCAGTTTCCCTTCGTGAAGTAGAACTGCCCTCCAAAGCCAAGACTGCTGGTGTCAAGGGAGAGTGTAACAGAATTCGAATACAGTGCTATTTACTGCCTCGGAAGTGTTGTCCTTGTGTTTATAGACAACAAAATACGCAATTTATAGTGCAGCTATTGGAAAGTGTAAATGATGTATTGGTTCTGTGATAATATGTGTCAGTCCTCTAGTCCAGCTAGACCTCAGTGACCATCTCAAGTTTTGAATGGTCTGGGAGGTTCCCAAGACGTGCTGCATGTTGTGGCAGTGATGTCTCATGCTGATGTTATTTCAGTGTGTCTGTGCACCTTCAACGTGCAAGTTGAGGGGCTGCTGTGGATATGAAATACTTCGATAAAAATGTAAGTAATAATTAAATATACATAGTATAGTGTAGGAGAAAAAATAAAGCCAATGCAGAGGCTGTCAGGAGGATGTGTTTTCATGCCACTCGCCTTGGTGAGACTATAGCATGTCAAGTTTCTTTTAATAGATAGTTTTTAAATGGATTAACCACCTCTTTCCACTTTTCTTCACCATTACTGAATTACATACCTTGCTTCTTTGTTCACAGGAAGTTCATGAAGTGGATCATGGTCTTGTTAACCAGCTACTTGTTGATTCAGAGGAGATTCTTAATCCGTGCACAGAGAAAATGCAGAGTCCTGCTCAGTATAGCTGGAGTACTGACTGGAGCTTTTGGGTAATGTGTTTTATCTCTCTTCTAACTTGTTTCTAATTTATAGCTATAACACATGCCTATTTTAATTTATATATGTGTGCATGTGTACAGGCCTTATATCCACAATTCTCAAGTTGCTTTGTAGTCGTGAATTAGTAAAGTGTTCTCCCCCCATGTAGTGAGGTAGGTAATTTTATCATTATCAGTTTACTGAAGTGTAAGCTGAGCCTGAGAGGGGTTGAAGCTGTTTACCTGATGTCAGCTATCAAGTTAGTGACACGACTTGTGACTTCTCCATCCAAACCTGCCTCCCTGTTCCTGCCATGGTTCATTAACCTACCCACTGTGTCTTTATGCCTCTAGGAAGACATTACTGATGCTTTTTTTGCCCTAAAGGCTGAATTTTGTTTCTCATTTCTGGGGACTCTTCTGATGTGCTTTCTTACTGTCTGTTTTATGTCAAGTAAACACGTTTGTTTTCTGCGAGAGTAAATGAGCTTCCTGTGTTCTGTGTAAAAATGGCACTTGTGAATAAGAAGGGCAGAAGGGAGAGGTTTAATTTTGTTCCTCTCCAGGGAAATGCCTCACTGAAAGCAGATGGTGTAATAAGAAATGCTGGTTTTAATACTTTTCTCATGCTTTTGATGTTTTGTTGGGTTTTTTAATGCCTTTGGAGAAGGTAAACGTGTGTGTGTAGACTTCAGTCGTATGTTTTGGTGGTAGATGAGTTGCTGCTGTTTGATGAAGAGGAGGATCACTCGTGGGGTAACAGCTGGTCTTGTGAGAGGTTTGCATTCCCTTCCTCACAGCTCTGCCTGACTCAGGTTATGTGTCAGGTGTCCTCAGTAAATTGGTGTTCTTCAGCTTGTGCGTAGGAACATCATCTGGAGCTCCTGATGAGGTCATCAGAGTGTTCATTGTGCTCAGCAGGTGAAAAATTAAGGCAAAGGCCATCGGGAATCTGTGGCAAAGCTGTGTGGAGGACTGGGGGATCAGATTTCCTAACTCCTACTTTATGAATTTGTCTTGTATGTGTTTTCCTCCCTCCTATTCAAACCTGATGGTGAGAGCATCAGTTTTTGCGTGTCAGGATAAATTCCGTATAAATGTACGTGTATTCTTAAACTGAGCAGTAGTAGTGTGGAGCCAATGGAAGTGGGATAGGCCTAATGAATCCCAACAGGTTGTAGACTTGTGTTGCTAGAGAGCAAGTACTTGGATTGTTCAGTGTTTTCTCCACTATTCCTACAGAGACAGAGGGGATACATGACTGTCCTGCCTGTGCCCAGCTGCATCTCTGTAGATGAACTGATAATAAAACATGCTGTGCATACATTGTAACTGCTAGCTATGCTCTGGTTAGATGGCAAATCAGATTGTGTAAACTAACTCTTGATGGTTTGTATACAACCATTAATGCAGGTGATAGTTTGTGTGAGTTATAAACCTGCCCAGGTCTTGGGATCAGTTTGTTGGATTTGCAATTACTGTAGTTAACTCAGTGTTTTCCTTGATAAGCTTGGTAATTGAAAATGAAGTCACTAAAGTGTGTTATGTGCAGAATATAACTGTGCTGTTGGCTTTGCATTCTTAGGTTTGAGATGTGCTGAAGGTCTGGAGTCTCTTTGAACAGAGCTTTAAGCCTGTTCAGTGCAGGATGTTGTGTGTCCTCACAGTGCCACATTCTGCTTACTCTAGTAATGTGTGACTGTAACTTCAGGGGAGTGGGATTCTTCAGTGCAGTGGCTGCTGCTGTGTGAGGTGTTTTCCAGTATGAAGAAGGGATTGCCTTCTGTCTATGATGTGTACTTCAAGACCTCAGTATTTGTTTGATGTAAGTGTTTATCTGGTTCTGCAAATATGACCTTGCAGTTAAAACAAAGTAATTGTGTAAATACTTCCCTCTTGTAAGATAATGCTGTGGCTTGTAATGTTCTAGCCGTACTGTCTGTCACTGGTTAGTTTTAAAAAGCTCTACCAGCCTGGGTATAGGAAGCTGTGGTACTTATTTTTTCAGCCTCGAGGGGACTGAACTTGAAAGTGGCAAAAGCTAAGAAAGTCACAAATTCAAGGCAAAAATAAGATCTTCTCATTAAAATGTTATGTCATTGGCATCTCTCCTCCTCTTGACAAAAGATGTGTTTCAATAGCTTGCATGGTTGATGATCAGCTGCTGACTGTAAAAACAAATTATTAAAACTCCCTAAATTCTGAGTCATGGTAAATGTGTAGGTGATAGCACGGAAGGCAGCTTGTTGCAGTGTGTAAAGCATGTGTCACTAACAGTTGACAAAGGATGATCTTAGTGTCCCGTGGCAGGTGTGGATTTGTTAATGCTGATTCCTACTCTTCAGTCTGCAGAACAAAGGAATTGCTACAACAGCAGGACTAGCCTGTGGCAGCATCCAGGGATCAACTTTGTTGCCTGGGTTATTCGCTTTGAGAGGCTGAACCTTTCTGACAACTTTGGTTTGTTCCAAGGGTTCATTTCTTCTCAGTATATTGTACTCTTCCTTCTCAGATGTTGGAAACCAAATGTGGATGTCAGAGCCTGACTGGTTTGACCTCAATTTTTCATGGATTGAGTGGGAGTAGGCAGTTGTGCCATGCCTCTGGAAGTCAGGCCAGGTATCATGAATGCTCAGTAGGTGCTGTGAGCACATGTAATTAGCAGCGAGACAGGGTTGGCAGCCTCTGGGATACCAGCTCTTTCCTGGCTATGGTGAGTGTGGAGAAGGAAGGGTAGCAGAAACATTAGAAGGGACGGAAGAAAAGATGAGAATCCTACTTTGCAGAATATTTTAGATATCTTCCGTGAATTTTTGAGAAATAATTTGCCTTTCTGGTACTGTAAACAATTCTTAAACTGGTAGTGTTACTAACTGCTGGTTTTAAGGCTGATGATGTGTTGTGGGATGTCTTTTGTGTGGGTTTTTTTCCTACCTGGAGGTGTAGAAAGCTAAAGTTCTTTACCCTCACTGGAGGAAGAAGAAAGATTGTTTATAAACTTAATCTCAGGGCTTTCCATCTTTACTGGAAATTGTAAAGCTTTATATCTCAGTTTGATTAAATGGTTCTAGTTTTGGCAACTGCAAATGGAAGTGATTAAAGTCAAAGATTATCTGGAAATTAAGTTACATATGGGAGCCCTATCTCAAGATTCTGAATTCACTTTTTAATTCTTTGTGTGCCATTCATACTGAGATATATGTAATTCAATTTAATATCTTTGGAAGAAGAAACCTGTGAAAGTCTTGTATGTTCTCCTACTGTAATAAAGAAGGTAAAGCTGAATAAGGAAGATAATGAAAAGGATCCTTGCATCCAAAGGGAGGGTGTTGTGTCTGGGGACTCTATTTTATAGTAATGAACAGTCAAAGAAAGTTCCTGTATGTCTACAATATGAAGAATGCTAGTGAAAAGAAAGAACAAAAAGTAAGGCCTTCTGTTGCAATGAAAAGAAAGGTGGAAAGAGTCGAAATCAAATGAGCACCTTGGCAAAATATGGCTTATATCTGGGAGGCTTGTTCAAGATTTTGGAAATGTGTGGTGTCAAGGTGTTGGGGAAAAATGAGGCTTTAAAAAAGCCAATTAACTGCAATGTAATGTCATTACATTACATTAGAGTTGTGTTGTGTGAAGGAGTCTGAAAATAGAAGCAAGGGATACTGTGAAAAATGGGGGAAAAAAGCATTTTACTTTTCATAATAGAAGATAAGTAATGTTACATGAGACTAGGAAAATATTTTGCATCTTTACAAACAGAATTTGGTGAGAGAGCTACTGTGTGGGAGCGTGTGACAATCTGTGTGCCAAGAACACAATAAGCACATACATGTGACTCGGACCTGGACAGGACGGATGCAGATATGCATCACAGTTGGGAAGAGAACTTATTGAAGCACAGATGCAAGTTGAAGTACTTTGGGACCCAAGACTAGTAAGGGTTAAATGAAATATTCTTGTATCCATAGTTGTTTGAATGCTTCTTCCACCTTGCTCTGAAGAGTCACATCACTCTTGGAATGGTTTACTGGGCTGGTTGACTGGGTAACTGTGTTTTGTCAGGCTGGTATTTAAGGCCCTCTGGCAGTAGCTCCATCTCTTGTGTTGTGTACTTGGTACGTAGTTCCTTTTTATATGTGCCTTCAAATGTTTGGGATGTGAAGGAGAGACATCAATGTGTAGGACATTGAAGGAGGATTTTTAGCCTCCTTTTTTTTTTTTAGTTTTCTGGTATGAAGCAGTTTGCTAAGGAGGATGAAAATTGGTTAAATGCTGAGGTCTCCAAAGAGAATAAAAATCTTAAGGACTTTAATGCTAGGTTTTGGTGTTTGGGGTTTTTTTTAATGTCATAACTTTGGTGTAAATAGCTTTTGTTGTACTTGTAGCACTGGTGTGTTGTTTGTTTACCTCTTTGGCATCTCTCTAAATATTTTCAGCCCTGTGATAGCTCTGATTATACAGCAACAGTATTTTAACGTGGTAAGAAAAGACAAACAGTGCAGTTCTGACCAGCCCTTGAACACGGCTGATTAGGCTTCTTTTCATGCTGGGAACCTCTTTATTGCTGTTGATGCAGCTGTAGAGTGAGTGCTGGGGTAGATCTGGCTGTCATGACGTTTCAGCTTGTCCTGAACAAAGACTTGACAGTTGTGTCCTAAATAAGCTTTTGCCAGCTGCAGCAGTGGGAAGCTCTATATAGTATGAATTGCTATTGAGCACATGTCAAGAATTAGTCTAGAACCTAAAGAACAAGTTTAATAGATCAGAAAGAAAATATAGTTTAGATTTGTGTGGTTTACTTTCTTTTTGCAAGTCACCATGAGCAAAACCATAAGAACCATAGCTCAGAAAATCCACATGAATCTGGTTGAGTAGTGATATCCTTTTAATTAAAGGGCAGATCCTGAGTCGCAGAATGAAAGGTTTAAAGGACACCTCTAGAAGACAGGATTAGGCTCTGTTCTTGGTCCTTGTGGGTTTTTTACAGCTTGAATTTCTGAAAAAAGACAGTGGTGTAGCTCTTTTATAGGTCAGCTACAGATGAGCCGCTTGTAGTGAAGAAGACGGAAAGAGGACAGGATGTGATGGTTTAGTGGTACGTTTGTCATTAGCAGTAACTAGGAGAAGAAAAATCTCTGGGAGGTGCTTAAGAAGTAAGAGTTAAAATTTGAAATACTATTTTGTTGACTTAGATGATGTGGAACACTTATTTAACTATCCAAAACCATTAGCGTGTTCTAGACAAAAGTACGTACATGACTTTTCTGCTAATGATTACTCTGGAAGTTATATGTTGTGTTATCCTATGCAGCAGATGGTTATGTACTAATTGACTTGTGTCAAGATTCCTTGATGACACTGGCAGCATTTTAAAAATTATGTGGAGTAAGTGGGTTTAAGCAGTGTTTTTTTATTGGTGTTGCTTGCTGAGTTAGTAAAGCCTACACTTCTGATATTTGTTTTTGCTACTGCAACCCTCTAAATCCTCTAGGGAAATGACAGATAAAGTAATTCAGGACTTTATCCAGCTCTCGTTGTCCTGTTTTCTGCTGTGCCTACTACCCTCCAGGACTCAAGATATGACCCCTTGTTCAGGTATGGTGGCATGTGATTGTGAACCACTGTGTGCCTGTAGCTCTGATCAGCTTGTACTGATACACAGGTCTCCCAACAGCTGCCCCTCTGCATTTCATTCTATATAAAACTGCAGAAAAGTTGTGTGGTCTGTGTTTGACACTGGTTCGGTCAAAAGTGGTAGCTGCTTTTGATACAGAAATGACTAAAAGCAAAATCTCTTTGGTTTCTAAGGAAGAGATAAAATAAGATTTCAAAGGAAAAGTAGTTTTGGAGTAATTGCTTGGTGACTGCTATTTTCCATGTTATTTCAAGTGCAGCAGGGCCCCTGGCAGATTTTAGCAGTTCATGTAATTGGCTGCAGTCACTACTGCATTAACTGTACAACTATTGTTGTGGTGTAATATGCTCCTTCAGGGTTCCACCTGAGCCCCAATCCAGAGTATTTATCTACCCTCTCATGAGTTGCTAAATGGAACTAAGATGACTGGTTTTTTCTTTCCTTATTTCCCTAGTGGTCCTTTTTGATCAATTTTTGTGTCTTGTTGCTGAACTTAAATACAGATCAGAGATGCTGGCAAAATAAGGAGAGAAATACCCAACTGGGGTGTGTCATTCTTTTGCTTCTGTATTTCACTCCTTCTGTATTAAGGAATCTCCATGGTACTTTGGAGGTGAGGAAGACAAGAGTTTACAATTAATGTCTTACAGTTCCTTTATTGTATGTGGATTTTTCCTCCCCCTGAAAAACGTCTGGATTTCCCCCCCTGTTTATTAAATCGATTAAATTAGCCTGAAGACAAGCAGTTGGAATTGTTTTCATTACTTAGGCAACCTGCAGTGAAAGATCAGGTGAAAGAACAGATGTTCTTAACCACTGACATTGGCTAATTGTTTCACACACATGCTGCAGAAACAAACATGAGTCAGATGAGACTGCTGTTCAGAAAGGAATGTATTTTGTTATCCGAAAGGAAATAATTTTGGCTGAGCTTATAATTGCCATTGCATCATATTAGATGACTGTTGAAACCTGGACAACATAACTTCCCAAAATTAAACTGGGAACTAAAGGATATCTTGAACTAAAGGATATCTTTTTGCTGGGGGGTGACAAACTCATTTCAAGTACAGTGTTAAAATAGTAACTGCAGAGTTCATCCAAACACAATTGGTTTATTTGTATTAAGCTTGTTTTAGAAGTCTGTGCATCCCAGGGTTTAATTGTTGTATTTTGGCTTATTTTTTCTTTTTTGTTAAATCCTCATGCAGTAGATGAAACTACCAAAGCAGAACGAAAAGAATGCTTGAATGCTGCATCTTTGAAGTCAAGGACAGGTCCAGAATTTTTTCCTAAAATGAAAAGGAGCTTTAAGAGCATTTAAAAGCCTTGTGAACTTGGCTTGTATTCATGTCATGGGGGGGCAGCATGAAACAGGGTCTCTGGCATGGTCTTTGAATGCATAATTTTACTGCCAGGTTCAAATGAGTTATTCCCAGCTGTGGATGGTATTGATGAGGATGCTGAGTAAATCTGAAATTGGAGAATCTGGCCTCTTGGAAGCTAAAAGCACCTTAATTTCTGATTCCATGTTGAGGAAGATGTGTCAGTGACAGCATCCAAGTCTCTTGAACGTTTTGCCTAACTTTTTTTTTTAAACTCAGGTGTTTTTTTCATACAAACTCGGAGGTTAGTAATAGTTACATAAATAATTAATCATCCTTATTGCAAACGTCCAGACTCAGATGTTTAATGAGTAGCAGATGGTATTATCTTATAAACAGGAAATGCACTTAAATCTTTTTGTGCTCATGCTGCTTCTGAGACCTGAGTCACATTGGTACCCAGCCTCTGGCAAGGCTTTTCTGAGATCAGTTTGAATCTTCCTACTGTCTTTCTGATGGAAAGAAATCGCCAGTACAGTTCAGTACAGCCATGCTTTCCAATATCTTGCTGCCCTTTCAGCACAGGGAGAATTCCCAGAGATGTCCCCTGTCTTCTTTGGGAAGGCAGAAAAGTTGTCTGGTTTTTCTGGTGAAACCAGTTCTTGCTATTTGCATCTGTGGCTGATCTCGAGGAGAGACCTGCAGGCCATCCAAGGCGGCACCACCCAGCTAGGGGCACGGAGACAGCTACTTACCCTTGTGAGCAGCCTGGGCTGGAACATTGACTGTAAATACATGTAGCCTGATTGAGTTCAATTACGTGTCTTCTAGGCTTTCAGATTTAAATCTGAGCGATTAAAATGCCATTAAATGAATTTTTTCTGTTTCTTCTGTTGGCTTCCTCAGTAGGGCTGTGCTAGGAGAGGGATTGCTCTTTGCTGCTCTTCAATCATTAGCTCTACGTTCATCCTTGGGTTTGCAGGGGGCTGGGCCTTCAGTGGATGATGTGGGTGCAGCACAGAGACACCTGCCTCTTCTCTTGTAGCTCTGAAACTGTTTTGATTGGCTTCTGGGAACACAGTCTTGCAGCTGAGCATGAGTGGATGGTGCCTTGGAAGAAAGAGCTGCTCCACAGCCCCTGACTGCTCTAGTGGCTTATGGCCTGTGCAGGATGGAGATGCTCTGCAGCCTCCTGTTCCCTCTGCAGTTCTCCTTGCGTCCAGAACAGCCCCTGACACAAACGCCATCCAGAGCCTGACTTCACATAGTTGCAGAAACGTAGCAAGCATGTCCTAGATGAGGCAGATGGAAAGGGACAGAGAGCATAAAGCAAGCAGACCAGATGTATGGCTGCTATTCTCCTTTTAGAGCAGGCAGATTTGTTGGGAACGTAGAGCCCTGGATCCCTTGCTCGAAGTATCTGCTCAGTGCCTGCAAAGAACTGAGCTCTGGGCAGCTGGTGAAGGAGTGGCTGGCAATGTACTCGTGTGTGGAACATGGGTGTGCACGAAGCATGGCCTGCTCCCCTCCCTCTTCTGCTCTGGAGCTCAGTGTGAGAAGGTCTCTTGGCAAGAGCTTGACTTATAAAGCAGACAGGAGCCAAGTCTTGTGTATAGTTTGGTCCAAGTTACCAGGTGTGGACATACTCCAGGACTGGTTCATAGACTGCAGCTTTCACTGATGCAGAGAGGACAAGCACTGGGCATCGAGTGCGCCTTTCCAAGCTGGTGTTTCCCTGGTGATAGACTTTCCTCTGCTATTCCCTTTGGGACTTCTGTGAACTTGAAATGATGGATAGTACTGCAGTCTGTCTTGCAAAATCCATTTTGGTGATGGTGGCTTTATGCGGGAGCTGAAGTGTGTCCCCCCACTTCCAAAGTTTTCTTTGACCACTTGCTGCAGCATTTGTGTGCCTGTTCTGCAAGGCTGGTGTGTTTCAGCCTGTTTTCCAAGCTGGCGTGCAGCAGATGCTGGCAGAACACTAGCTAGCTCTGCTGGATTGTGTCCAGCACCAGCTCTGAGCAAGTGGGTGAGAGAGGAGGGAAGCTGTAGAGGGTTTGGCCAGGGATTTGTGTGGTTTGGAACAGGCTGCGTGCAGGTAGAGGAGGAGGTATGTGTGGGGGAGGTGTGTGTCTTCTGACTGTACATTAGCTTCATGCCTCAGTCAGTTTTATTCTGAAATGGAGCATATGCTTGGCTCTGCCCTGTATGTGTCAAACTTGAGATTTTCATTTCCAAATCAGTTATGGAAGTACATTGGCTTCACTGTTCAAAATGCTGTAGAAAGCTTATTTGCAGAAAGTACTAAACACTGCAAAACAACTGCTCCAGAATAAGTAAGGGGTATTCTCAATCCAACCTTTTTGTTTTCCTGGGAAAAGTCTATAATATGCTGTTAATGGCAAAAGGTTTTCGTGTCATTGATAAGAAGCTTGTCAGCTTCTTTCCAAAGCATCTTGTTGGAGCAGCTTCAGCTGAACCCTCTTTCAATGAAATGCAATGGCTTGTGAAATTGAGCTCATTCTGGTGGGATCTTGAAGCAACTTGGAGAGTTCATGGCATGTTCCAAACGAAAATACTCTGTTATGAAATTCTTCCAGGTCTGTTCTGCTGGTTTTTGGTTGGTGTTTTGTTTGGGGTTTTTTAAAGAACACGGAAAATGTACTTTTTAACTGGTTATGCAACTAAAAGTTCTCTAAAAAATACTTTTGTATCATTCAGTTCTTTAAGTCTCTGAGTTTTCCTTCTGCTTGGGAAGGATGCCAAATTTTAAGATTCTTCACAAAAATGATACTTTTGTTATAATTACATAACCTGATATTAGCGGCATAGTGTTTCAGATGACGCTAATTTTTCTTGTCTGTCAAAATTATAATTGTGACAGCTTTGGCTGTGGATTTTTTAGGCTCTTTCCCAAGCTATGCTCCAACATGATTTGATATTTGTACTTGTATAGGTGAAGGTCAAGGATGAGACCTTGCTTCCTGCTCTGGGAAGGTGATTGGTGAGGTGCAGGAAATGACCGGGCCTTTTGTGGGTAGGATTCCAGCTCAGCCAAGTTCATGTCGCACTGTGGAGAAACAAGTGTGACCTGGTCTCTCTGGTCAGTAGTTGACCAGAACTCCTTTTCAGAAAAACAGATTTCCGCCATGTGTTAGGTCAGTGATGGCATGATGAGTCTGATGCCCACAGTGGAGCTGGCAAGAGCTGGGCTACTCTTGTGGGACACAGTGCTTTTGACATACGTACTATACCCAGCCTTTAAAAGAAAAAGAAAAGTACTTAATTCAGTCTCTTTCATGACACTGGGTGTCAGAATTTTTCTAAGTTGGTGTCCAATATTTCAGAAGATACCTCACCATTGAAGTTTTATATACTGTATTTCCAACAAAAGAAAGACAGATTCACAGAAATTCTGCTGGATGCTACTTGGCTTATACACAGATGCCAATGAAGGAGAACTGCCATTGGCTTATTTTCTGCTTAGTCACTAAGAATTGTTAAAAATCTTCCTCCTTCCAACCTCTACAAATAAGAGGGGGCACAGAAATGGAGACATAATGACTGTAGTGCACAGCCTGTTCTGCCAGCAGCCTTGTGCTTATGAGACGCCCCTCTCCAGAGTTAAGGGTGAAGGAAAAAACATATAATGAATGTGTTTAAAATACTCCTAGCTCCCTAAACTCTTCTTTCCCCTCCCACTGTGACCGAGCTTGTTCACATTTCCTTGAGAGCATGGGAACTTTTGGAAAGCAGGCTCCTAAGGAGTGCAGTGGCTGAGCAAACCCTGGCAACAGTTGCTTAGTTTCTTTTTTTATTTTTTTAAATTGATTTACATACCTCTCATGACCTATGAATTACATACAACTGTGTGGATAGGCAGGTGTGCTTAAATACCTCCTTATTTAAAAAAACCCACCAAAACCTAAAGAAGTGAACCACAGTGTACAGTATATCGTACACAGCACGGTAACCTACCCTAAGTAATGTGGCACTGCTCTTCACATTCTGTGAGTGGGTCTTTCCCTTTGTGAATTGAAGGTTTTTGTCCTTCGGGAGAAAGAAAAGAACAGTATGTCACTGCTATTAGAGCTTTTGAGTACTCAGTGATTGAGAGTTGTTCCTAACCCAGTTTTTTTTTTCTGTGATTCTGTCAGGAAATGGTTAGCGAAAATAAATCACTGTAACAGAGTGGATCTAGACTGTTTACTTGTGATAAGGTAAACAGAACAAGTCTGACACTTCCAGCATACAGCCTACCGCTTGTTTTCAGAAGAAACGGAAAACTGTGCCCTGTAACTACATAAAGATAAGGGAGGCTGGCAGTCATGTGCATCTAAGCTTTCTCTGTGATTTTGTGCCTAAAAGCAGATGTGAGTCAGATTTGTGTGTTTGTCTGACTCCTGCAATGCTTTCAAGACGGATGTTGAGAATAGGAGAGAATTCAGGAAAGCCACAAGAGTAAGGCTGGAAAAATAAAATCTTTTTGCTAATAGATGTTAGAAGCCTAATCCCTCCCTCAAAAAAAGATACGGAATAACTTGCCTGAAAGTGAGATGTTGCTATATTTTGGGTTGGGGGGAGTTATTGTTTGGATTTGTATTGATTCCCCCCCCCCTCCCTTATCAAATAAGTTTAAAGACTTTGCAGTATAGCTGTGTTGTATAAAATCAAACCTCTCCCCTGACTCTTGTGTTCTGCTGGGGGCTGTTTTCTTTTACCCTGATGCTAAGAAGGGTTTTAGATCAATTTGAAGAGGGAGGATCACCATGTGTTCTTTGGTAGAAATTCAAGAGCTTTTGCCAAAGTATTTAATGTTTGTTTTAATGTGCTAGTGCAGGATTAAAATGCATTTTCATCCTAACCTTACTACATCTCCCAATTTCTTTTTAACTATGTCTAGAAACTTCATAGGAAGTTCTGTGCTTGTCATAGCCTGTCATGTGGCCTTTAAGTGGGATTTAGAGATAGCAGCACGGATTTACATACTTGTAGACAGAGAAGCAAAGCCATGTGTTCCATAGGCCATATTTTGATGCTTAAGTGACACTTCTCAGCATAAAAGGGGGGAATTGGTTGGGCAGCTTGCTTATAGGGTTTTTTGATTCTGGGACCCCAAGCCCTTGGTGGTAACTGATACCAAGACTGAAGCTCGGTGGGAGACTTGTGTGCATCTCTTAAAATGAGGTGACAGTTGTGGTACTGTACTGGTGAGGTCAACTTACTTGTGATCTCAGCTGTTGTATTCATAGCTGCCTGATAAAGCCTTGGTATGCAAATTGTCAGGTAATGAGGGTTTTGTGGTTTCTCAAAACAAAGGGAAAACACTAACAAAGTAAATGCAAAGTTATTATGTACTGTCTTCAGTGATTCTTAAAACATGTGCAAGCCATTCTGCTGAGGTTGATTGACTATTTACATGCTTAGTGATGTGTGCAATCAAATAATTTCCTAATGATTAGAGTTTCTGTTGTACTCCTGGAAGAAGGTGTAGCTTAATTTTTCTCTGCGGTTTGCTAAATGGTTCAAATTATTTGCAGTGGGCTCACTTTGTAAAAGTGAAGGGAAGCTGGTTTTTTTCCTATCCTATAAATAGCTCATCTTAGTCCTATTTAACTTTAGGTTGGCTTTTTTCCCCCTGGAACCTGACTTCATAGTTGGACTAGTCCATTTCTAAACAGGGTATGAGAATTACTTGGTTATGTGCCTCCAAGTAATAACTGCTTCTTAGATAACTGTATTCTGTAAAACTTTGGTTGTCACTGAAGATGTTTTTCTGTTTATGCTATTTTCCAGATTTCTGGTACATTTTGTGGCTTTAGATGGAAAATTGCTAATATATTATTCACTGGACTTAGTTTTCTTGGTGATTAAATATAGCATAATCAAAAATGCTTTAGATTATTCTCAGGCGAATTGTTTGCCTGATGACTTATAATTAAACCTAGAAATGTATATGTATTAAAAATGAGTTGCTGTTTTCATCTCTTAAATGTCACACTACAAGCTGATTTATGCCTTTCTTCTTTTAATATTTGCTGCTAGATTTTTGTAACCTAGAGGTGGCAACCTGCTTCAAATGCTACCACGTGTTGGACATTATAGTAGCAATTATGAGAGATGTTATATTCATAGAAATATCTTGTTTTCTTCGTTTTAAGGAAATTGAAATAGCCAGTAGTAGTTTTAAAATTGTCCCTGTTTTTTTTTTCGCAAGTCCATTGTGGCATCTCTTAATCAGAAGCCGCCTACTGAGTGGGTAACAATTACAGGTCTGCATGAGCCCGTTTTTATGCAAAGTAGGGAAAAGATAAGGTTAAAAAGTTTCAATGTACTCACTCTATTTCTGCTGATTAGATAAGGATTCAGAGCGGATGCTCAGCAGAAATCTACAATTAAGAGCGTATCTTAGTCTCTCACTCCTGACAACACTTGTAAATGCCAGCAAGGATTTCTCTGACAAGCTGTAGCAGGTTTTATGCTCTGGAAAAAAAATTCCTTTCTAAGTAAAACTCAGTTTGGATTCTCGGAGCTGTTGAACTGATTCAGACACTAATACAAATGTGTCTGCGATACCATAATGTTCCTATTTTCCTTCTGATTTCTTTTGTCTTACACCCACAAAAATGCTTAACTTCAGTGTAGCTCTTCTCTCTTGTATATGACGTGTTTGAGAAACGACTTTTCTCCTTTCACGCATTGTTTCCTAAATCATGGTTTCATGAATTGAACTTGGAGATTGTGATTTTTTTTCTTTTGCTGTCATGGCAGACCAGCTCTTTTATCCCCTTGTGGTGGAGTCACCATCCCTGGAGGTGTTTAAGAGAAGACTGGACGAGGAGCTTAGTGACATGGTCTAGCTGGGGGGTGTAGGGCTGGATGATCTTGGGCCCCTTCAGGCTCGGAGTGGCCTGCTAGACTGTGAGGGATCTAGATTGGTGTTACCGCTCTGTGATGTGCTCTCGGTCTCTGTATGGGTGTTAGATGGTGAGTTGGACTAGATGATCCTTGTGGGTCCTTTCCAACTCATAATACTCTGTGTGTGATTCTGTGTGTGATTCTTGTGTACTGGCATTGTCAATATGAGTTCAGACTGCAGTCAACTGAGGTACGACTGAAAGTAAGCTACAGGGTCTCTGGAACGACAAGTGAAAGCTTTACAGATACGAGTTAGTTTTTCATTTTTGTCTCTTTCCAGAGTAATTAATTGCAAAGAACTTGGTTTCTTCAAAGCAGTGCAGTTGTTGGATGCCTGTTTGGATGAACAGTTGAGTGTGCATTTCAGGGCTTGATGCGATAAGGCCAAGGAACCACAGCGGATCTACTTCAGTAAATTACATGCTCTCCAAGAACGTTGCTTTTATTGTCTCAGAAATAACTGAAATACAACTGGAAGTTTATAGCTTAGGGGGCATGTTAAATATGTTGCCCGTTCCCTGCACCCAAAGTTTCATGTTTACTTTTCTCAGAAGGGGAGGGGTGGATCTATTTTCTGTCTCCATCCCAGGCATTACAATGCTCAGAGTATTAGTGGACAGCAAATAGGTACTCAAACAGTGGTAAAACATACAGACTTTATTCCTGGTAATAAAAAATAAAAATCACCTTTTTTTTTTTTTAAAGCTAAACTGAGTCAAAGCAACTCTCCAATGTTGTGTGCACTTAAACATTTGACCTTGAAGTAACACTTGCATGATGTTGAGGCCTAGGAACTCAATTCTCAAGTATGACAGGCCATCACAGGATATGACTGTAGGGTGGTGTTCAGGGAACTTTTGAACTGCAAAAATGGATGTCCTTTATGGAAAAAAAGCGCGAAAATGTGAGAATCTTAAGGAGGTGGGAGCACTATTGATTCTAGTTTATTAAAAGACCTTCAAGCTGAGCTCTGTTCTGGGTTTGTTTTGACAACAAGCACAACCACAATGAAAGGGTGGCCACCAACAAACATGCAACAGGAGTGTGTCAAAAGTAGTTGTTTTTTTCACTAAATGTCCTGCAAGACTATACAGTCAAAAGTGCTTCTTTGTCTCCTTTCTTCCCCCCATGCTAAATGTAAAATAGCAACGAATCTTATGGTAGAGATGGATTTAATGGTGAATGTCAAGTTTTGGAGTGATAAGGTTGCTCAAGAAGAGAATAAGAGCCATGTGCTTAAGAGCTTTAGAAAGGTAAAACTAGAAGTGTGAAAGAGGTTTTTGCAGTACGTATGTTTATACTTGGTTTCAGTAACACCTGAATGTGATTCCTTCTGCCTTAGTTATAGTCCAGATGAGTAATGGCCTTATACAACATTTAGTTGGAATGGCCTCTAAATTAAATGTTCTGTTAAGAAAAAAAAAATGTAGCCCTGTTATAGCTGCAAAATGAAAAATAGGGCTTTCACAGCAGAATACTTTCTGAAGAATGTACTGAAGTTCTTTATTTGAATGAGAGCAGGAATATTTATTTATAAGAATAAATAGTTAAAAATCCATCAAGATAATCTTCTTTGCTGTGGTTTTGCTACGCAATTTGAATCTCAAATGGTTCATAGAAACAATGATCCCCTTAAATATGGGGTGAAATGTAGAATGGGTCAGCAAAGAAGTGATGGTGGTGCTGCTATTTGTGCTTAGTGGAAGAAACTAGTATTACCTTTATTCTTACAAGTGTAGTTACAGCAACTGGCAAAAAATCCAGTGCATTATAGTGTTCCTGAAATGGTGCTCCAAGCAGACACTGATGTCGTAGTCTCTGTCCTTGTGTCTAGCTAGTGGCCTGTGTGAGGGCTTCATCTGTCCTGGCACCCTGTGTTGTGGCCTTGCTGCCTCTTCACTTGGTCTGTGCTGGAATATGTAGCTCTGAAGGGCTTTCATCTCCTTATAAGTGGAGCAGGTTGCTGTCATACAACTGTAATGCCTTTTAATTGGCATCTAGCCTGATAACAGGGAATACGTAGTTTGGCCCCTGCTACCCTAAATACTCTTACATAAGTAAGTATAAAGTTACAGTGATGATCACATTTAGATACCACCTATTCTTATGTTGCTCTTTTGATGTTAATTTGTTCTTCAAGATAAAATTAGACTTCCAATATGAGGAGAGTTGATGGCTGAAAATAAATCTGTTTGCATAACCTTTTACTGTTCTTTGTTGCAGCTCTCAAGTTCCACGTACAAATATAGGAGTGAGGAATTCAAGAGACAGTTTTCTCATCTGCCAGAGTCGGAGAGGCTCATAGTTGGTAAGACATAATCACAGCAAAAGCCCTTGTCTCGTGGCTGATAACCCCAGATTGCAGTATGTAGTGTCAAAGCATTTGGGGTTTTTATGGCAAATTCTGACTACAGCTGATAACTTCCTATTCTCCTGTCTCTGAACCAGAATCAGATACCATTAGGAAAAGTCAGGTCCATACTTCTCTCCTGTACTTCTTGCTTTGTGAAAACATTGTATTTTCTTTGGCGTTTAAGAAGTGAAGGATAGAATGCAGAATCCTCCAATTCATCTAGTTACAGGATGTGGAAACTTCTGAAAGACTTTTTCTGATGCTGTTTTTTAGTGGTTTTTTAGGCAAAACCCATAGTGGTGATATGACTGTGTGACAACAGACAAGCTGGAAAGAAAGATCACTGTGCAAGGGTGAGCACTGAGCACATAAACTTCACATACTTGCATTAACAGGCTTGTGCAATGCTACCGTGAGAAGAACAGAGGTAGAATTAAATCCTAAGTGCACTGAATTTGTTTTCATTCCAGCATGGGAAACCAACTTGGTGTACCACTTGCAGCATCATAACCTTTTATTTTCTATGCTGTGTCTGAGTTCTCTTGTTTATTTTAAAGAGGCAGATAGTTATGGCAGTCATGACAGTTTAATTTTAAAGGCTTATTTTTCAGATGAATAGGAGAGGAAAGAAGCTAGTGTCAAAGAATATCAGACTATGGTGCATAATGACTTGACACTGTCCCTTTTGAGCTTCCACTCTGTTTCACTCCACTGCAGAATCCAAAGAAGGCAAACTTGTGACCTTACCACCTTTGGATACAGTGATGCACCACCTTACTCCCTCCTTTATCACCTGCCTGCACTGTATCTGTGTAACAAATACTATCCAAGAATTAGGTGTTATTTTTGTACAAAAGTGGCATTGTGACTCTTTAAAGTTAATCTCTCTTTTTATGCAGCCTTTAAGGAAGCAAATTCTGAGGCTGTCAGTGTATGCTCACAGTATTCAAGTGACAGATCTGAAGCAGTTAAATCCTCGTGTCTTTTTCCAGCCTCAGGAGGCAGTTATCCTCTGAAATGCCTTCTCTGAATTTTTAAAATACTTCAGTACAGAAGTAAATCAGAAGAAAAGTATATTACTTCAAAGCATTGTTTTGATGTTTCTCCTTACACTTGATTGATACAGAAAGCCACGGAGCAAATTCTGAAGCACAGTTTCAAAGAACAGACTGCCTAGGACTTCAAGAAAGATTTAGGAATGGGTTAAACTCAACAGTTTAGCATCTGCTTCATCAGGAGCAAAGTCATACTTTTATGTAAATCTCTTTTTTACCCTATAAAAAGCAGTATTTCTTTGAAAGGACTTTTTGCATCCTCCAGACAAAGAGCTCTTCCTTTGCATATTGCAGAGAAACTTACTACAGGCTTTACAATGTTCAGAGAAGCCATTACTTGCTGTTGTTCATTAAAAGAATTGTAACTGCTCCTGTTCATAACTGTTAAAAAGAAGCAACTATTCCACTGTAATAAGCACTGTATATAAAGATTGTAGGAAATACTTTCTCAAAATGAAAGGGATTACTTAGACTTTCTAAATCAGAGCTTAAAGGAGTGCCACTATAATTTTTCTGAAAATGTTGTTTACAAGTGGCATGTTGAATTACTGATCCTGAAAACTTAGGAGGAGAAATGCTAATCTTTCCTCTTTGTTTTGATATTATCTTTAGTGTAAGCAGATCAAAGTGGGGTTGCTCATCACTTGCCCAGTGATGACTTTTACATGTCTGATTCCCTCTCGTAAACATAGAAGTCAGAGGCAAACTTCTTAGTAATGCTTTGGTCAAGTCTGTAACCTCAAACTCCTGCTGTGTTCTTCTCTCAGCATTTTGGTACCTGAGTTCTTATTAAGCTTGCACGTATAACTTACTGGTTTAGATTTAGGTTTATCTAATTCTGTTTGCAGTTGTCTCCAAGGGCTTGTTCTCCAATGCCTCATTCTTGTTGCAAGAAACTTTATTTCCACTTGACAATTAGAGAGGGAAAACCCCCAGAGCATTTGAAATATTATATAAGAGCTTCTGTGGGTGCAGACTTAGCTTGAAGTTAGGATGCTGGGGACTCCTGAACCTCTTGGTACTTGACCAAGAACTGTGTTCATCTTGTAGTACAAAAGTCAAAATTCTGGCTCAGACCAGATACAATGCCTTTCAAAATAACAAAGCTATTTGATACATCTAATGGTAAAATCATTAATATCCTGCATGCATACCTACATACATTCTGAGTATCTTCTAAAGAAAGCTACCTTATGTATAGGTTGGAGCTTCCCAAAGAGCTCTGTCTTAATTATCGAGCTGTTGTACTTCTGAAAGTTCCTTTTGTTTGGATCTTCAGCTTCTGAAATTCGGAAAGCTCTGAGATTTTTTAAGAAGTGCAACCAAATCCTCTTGTTCTTAATTAGCAGGTATCTGATGATGGGTAATTGCCTTCTAGATGAAATCTGTTTCACAATAGGGATGTTTCAGTCAGAGACAGTATCATAAAAATGACAGCTCCTGGAAATATCCCCTTCCTGAAGAATTGGATGGCTTCGGGATGCCTTTTAGTGTCTCACTCTGCAGATAGTTTGTTAGTGATAGGATCTGTTTGATTATCTTACTACTATGTATGACCTACTATTATGTAGGAGTTGACAGTGTAATCACTTATACTATAACATGTTTGTTATTTAGGCACTTTGAAGCTTGACTAATGACTTCTTCTCCCATGTACTCCTGGTCTTGTCTGATCCCCCTTCTCTGAAAGTGTAGGGTAATGCACAGAGGGTTGATACACCGAGAGCTGTCCTCACAGATACTGTATCAACTCTGGCTTTAGGGTATTCCCAGAACAATGGTCTGGATGCAATCTACTACAAGTCTGCCTTTGTAGGGACATGGCTTTTTATCACATTGTAATACCCCTATCTCATCTTAGTCAACAAGTTTGGGTCGACTGTACTGTAGTAAGTGAGTAACTTGCTCTTGGTCTCCCTACACAGATTATGCCTGTGCACTCCAGAAGGATATCCTGCTGCAAGGACGCTTGTATCTCTCTGAAAACTGGCTCTGTTTCCACAGCAACATTTTCCGATGGGAGACCACAGTAAGATCCCTTGGCACACTTGAATCCCACCTTCTCTTTTTCCTCTACTATCAGGATGTAGGGATAGAGTCCCTCAAGCAAAGCTGGTCCTGTCAATCTCATACTAATAACTTTGGACTGCATCCCTGAGGGGATATGCAGATACATTGCTCTGTAAAAGGAGAATAGCATTGGAGCATCCTAATTGCTGCTCAAGCACTCATTCACCATAGGAAGTTTAGGAATTATACTAAAGCTGATCTCACATTTGTGGATGACAATTTGCATCTCCTTACTAATGAGAGTTACCCTGTAATGTAGGGGTAACATAGTCTCCTATAAAACCAGGAGTGTGGCACAATACATGGTGTTGCCCTGTTCAAGAACTCTCCAGGACTGAGCCTCACTCGATTTAGTCAAACATGTAAATGTCAGCACCTAAGAACAGCAAAGGGAAACCAAAAATGGGGGTCTGGTGTATGCTCTTTTTCCCAAGCTGAATGGCAGAACAGCCTTATCTTTAAGGGCAGGGGATAGGCTGAATGGAAATGGCTTGCTGCAGCCCGTCAGACCATGCTCTTCTAGACATTTCAAGCACTAATATAAAAGCTAAACACATGTAAGGAGGAAGATTGTCTTGCAGTGTCTGGACTGCAAATAAATCTCTTAGAATGGAAAACATTGCGAACTTTTGTGAGGTGACAGAGATGAGACATCAGAGAATAGACTCTGTCTTGCTTTACATTTAGCACGTTGGCTTTCAGATCTGGTTTTTATGGGATTGGGTTGGGATTGTGCAGTATGGCTGAAGAAAGCAGGGGAAAGAAGAACCTGCTTCCCTAGTCTGAGTATGAAAGAATAGATTACTCTTAATTCACATTAGCTTCTGCTTTGGAATACTACTTGCTGTTAAGCTTAGCAAGTGAAGAAGGTAATTGCTTTTGTGATTTCAACTAAATTGCATCCCAGGGTTTAGGGCTAGTTAGAGTTCCTCTTGCATGTTCTGTAACTTTAAACTTTTAGTCTTAACAGTTACTTTAATATGTGTTATTAAATCTGTTTCTGCTTAGATTTCTATTGCCTTGAAGGATATCACATTCATGACAAAGGAGAAGACTGCTCGGCTCATTCCAAATGCCATACAAATAGCAACAAAAGGAGAGAAGGTAAAAAGCTGTGTTTAAATATATTCTTGTTAAATGATAATGTCCAGGACAGAGCACTTGTTCTAATTTATATTTGCATAAGTAACTTGCCAGTCATATCTTTACATGTGTTGGGGACTGACGTGGTTGGACTGGGACAGACATGGTGGTTTGGTCCCTGCGCATATTAGTCTGATGATTCAACTTCAGGTTGATTGCAGAATCCCTTAGGAGTGTTGATGCAGTAACCAGAATGTAAGAGGCTTTGTCTCACTGATTGAAAGGAAAGCCATGTGAAGACTAAAAGTTCAGGGCATGAATTAAGAATGTGTATTCTTGATATTGGAAAAGCATCAAAACCACTGGGGCACATTTAAAGTGGCCCTGGAAGAAAACTGCTGAAAACAAAAGGGCTTGTGGTATCATGGGTTTTGAGACATGGAGGTATTTACCCTAGAACATGCAGTTATATATACTGGAAATGAAGTTCATGTATGTGTATTTGGAAAACTGAAATCTTTTCATGTGCAACACGGTTCATGTTAGTTCTTCTGTTAATGCCTTGAAAGTAATATTTCTTGGCTGGATACAGAGAATAGCTTTCCACAGTTATTCTAGAGCTGTTCTTTGTGAAGGAACTGTGATTCCTCGTATTTGGCTGTTCCTTCTCAGTTTATCAAGTATTAACTTTGATCAACAAGGAAGACAGACCTCTACTAAAAAATAACACTCAAATGGGAAAGATTTTAGTACTGAAAATGTCGCATCTAATTTGATCTTGTATTTTAATTATTTAATCTCACATCATCTCATGTGGAAATGTTAGTAAAAGGAATATGTGGCAAATGGATGGAAAGAGCCGTGTCCTGTAAGAAGCAGGTGAATGTATCTGATTCACTTCACCTCCTATTTGGAAGTGTGAGAAAGATTTAAGTCAGTAGTTAGCTGAGGAGGAGCTCTCCTTTATGCCATGGGTAGTCAAATACCCAGAAGAGCAAGTGTCTTTGTATACTGTGTGGACATAAGGGAATTGATTCCTACTTATGGAGAGTTATAAAATGATAAAAAGGTGTGGAGTGTGAGGAATATGACCCCAGCATTGTTGAATGTGAAAAGAGGCATGATGTTGCTGAAAACCTTAGGATATTCAAGATACAGGGAAGCATTCTGGGATTCTTGAAAGTACTTACAAGTGAGCTTTTTTTTTTCGCCCACCTTGCTTTTCTTGCAGTTTTTTTTTACATCATTCAGTGCAAGAGACAGAAGCTACCTCAGTATCTTTCGTTTATGGCAGAACGTGTTGCTGGATAAGGTAAGCTTGTCATGTAGACAGATGTGTGACTGGAGGATAAGAGACTTGGAGTTAGCTTTTCCTTTCTGACTTGGAATTCTAATGTGATATTCTCCTTTGGTTCCTTGTTCTTTACTTCCCAGATAAAACTCTCCTCCTTCTCATACTGCCACCTAAAACTTGGCTGTTGATGGAGAATTCTGTCTTTGCTATACATTTTCTGTGGTTAATTAGTCTCTTGCCTTGTGGATCACATTCTCAGTGAAAACTTCAAAGGAAAAAGGCCAAAACTCTCCTCTTCAGACAGGTTAGCCAAACTTTTGCTGGCCAACTCACTACAATTCCCCTGACCTTCAATAAATGCAACAAAGGCAGGCTGTATGATATAGAGGTACATTTTGGCAACTTCTGCTGGTTAGTTTGATTTATATTGCAATTTGTGGATAGTGAAACTAATCTTCTTTCTAAAAATGGACTGACTTTAGCAGAACATCACTGTAAGAAAGACAATTTTTGTAAACCAATTACTTTCTGTTTATGGCTCTTGCTGTTTAAATATTTAACACAGTTATAATTGCACACTGAAATATCCATATATAACTGCTACAATGGTCCCCAAAGGCTTAAAGCTGTTGCACTATGTATATGAAGTAACTACATGTTTGGAGTTTGGTTTTTCGTTTTTTTGTTAGACTAATTTTAGGGCAGACTAAAGGCACTTTTTGTCAAACAGAAGCTGAAAATAATATAAAGTGCAATTTAAGGCAAAACTGATGTTTCCTGCAAATGTCTTCTCCCTCAAGTAGAATATTACAGTTATACCCCGTCCTTTGCGAGCAAAGGGACAGGCGACAGCCCTCGCAGAACCCTAACCTCGCAAAGAAGTGCAGGT
>WEKX01019086.1:0-31952 GCA_013390025.1 Pitta sordida
TCCAAGCCACTCAGCAAGTCTCTGACACATCCATCTGTAAAAGTCAGAATTGTGACTTGATATTGTATAACCTTTGGTAATCCTTTGGTCTACTAGGCTGAAAAAATCATGCTTTTTCAAAGTTGACTAGAGGAATAGTGAAAAGGAAAGAAATCTCAAAATTCTATAACAAGAAAATAGGCCTTTTTTCCCCCTCTTTTTCCAACAAGAGATGTTTTGTCAGGCTGTCTCATTAACAGGTTTCAGATGTTCTGCCTTTGCAGTAGGTCAGTACTTACAGTTGAATAGTCTGCTCTGAACAATACTTACATCATATGATGGAATTCTTTTGTCTCTTTTCTCCTGTTACCTTTTTAAACACAAAGTATTGCACTAATAGTCCAATAAAATAGAAACAGTAAATATGGTTGGGAAATCATGGATTTGTAATTAAGAAGAGAATGGAAAATTGAAGTATAGTCTAGGATTTCTATAGTGAAACTAAAATAAATAGAGGAAAATTGTATGTCTCATTCATATTGAGACATGACCTGGGCTAGGGGAGTGGAAAAGTGTCATAGATTCTATCGGTATCTGGAGTGACAACACATTGCTTTGCTTCTGCTTCATTTTGTATTGGATTTTTTTTTGTCAGGACACAAAAGTGTAAAATGTCTATATATTTTTCAGAAGAGACCTTTTGTGTTTTATTTATTATGGTTTAATTGGGTTTTATGTATCTCCCCTGTGCCGACACAGTAACAGTTCTAGGTATTTTATCCCTGAAGGAACAAGAGAGAAGTGGAAGGAAGAATTTACGTAGCAGTACTGAGGGGAAACAAAATAAAACAAAAAAACCCACAAAGAAAAGGAAGGACGGAAGAAAGAAAGAAAGAAAGAAAGAAAGAAAGAAAGAAAGAAAGAAAGAAAGAAAGAAAGAAAGAAAGAAAGAAAGAAAGAAAGAAAGAAAGAAGGAAAGAAAGAAAGAAGGAAAGAAAGAAAGAAAGAAAGAAAGAAAGAAGGAAAGAAAGAAAGAAGGAAAGAAAGAAAGAAGGAAAGAAAGAAAGAAGGAAAGAAAGAAAGAAAGAAAGAAAGAAAGAAAGAAAGAAAGAAAGAAAGAAAGAAAGAAAGAAAGAAAGAAAGAAAGAAAGAAAGAAAGAAAGAAAGAAAGAAAGAAAGAAAGGAAAGAAAAGAAAGAAAGAAAGAAAGAAAGAAAGAAAGAAAGAAAAAGAAAGAAAAAGAGAGAAACTTGAATAAGTTAAAAAAAGCTATGTACTTTAATATATTTTATATGTGTACTGGATACACACATATTTACATTTTTAATTAGCTTAATCTTTTCAATAAAGGCAACAATTACTGCAAGCAAATAAACATGAGTTCTGAAAAAAGGAAAAATTATTTTACAATGAATCACAGAATCACAGAATCACAGAATACTATGAGTTGGAAGGGACCCACAAGGATCATCTAGTCCAACTCACCATCTAACACCCGTACAGAGACCGAACACACATCCCAGAGTGGTAAANCATCTAACACCCGTACAGAGACCGAACACACATCCCAGAGTGGTAAACATAAACCTAGTCCCCTCACAGGCTAACAGGCCACTCTGAGCCAGAAGGGACCCACAGGACCATCCACTAGACCATGTCACCAAGCTCCTCATCAAGTCTTCTCTTAAACACCTCCAGGGATGGCGACTCCACTTCCTTCCGGGGCAGTCCCAAAAGCTGGAGAAAAACCCACCAGAGCAGCCCCTCTCCAGCCCCACACAACCACGCCTGCCAGAGAGCTCCAACCAGTTCCCTGCCTCTGCCGTTGCTGTGCGAGCTAACCCAATTTTTTTTTTTTTCCTTCAACTGCCGCTTCTCAGTTTTTGAATTCTTTTCCTCGTCTTCTGGATAGAGAGAGTAAATGACCTTGGTGTTGCTAAGGACTAGGATTCACAACAAAATATCTCATAAACTGAAGCCAAAACACAAAGATATGGAATATACACACACCACCCTAGGACAATACCCGAATGAATAAAAACCATTGTTTCTTGTAGAATGTCAGAAAGTAGAATAAAACTTAATATTGTGTGATGCATGAAGAAAAACAAGTGCTAAAGAAGGCCGTATAAAAAATAATGTGCTCTATTGCTTGCAAAATATCACACCACACCACCCCCCTCCAACAAAATAAAATCCAGCTACAAATGAATTTATAGTAAAGAAAAGAGAAGTAATTCCTGAAGTCAAAATAGAGGAGAGAGGCAAAACAAGATCAAATTTTTTGAGTAAGATTTTACAACATTACTAAGATTTCGCAACAGATTTTTTTTCCTTCATGAAACTCACCAGCAAGGTTAGGCAAATACATATTTGACTAAGTATTTGTATTAGTTTTGCGTGATGAGGTTTCGGTAGCAAGGTGGGGTGCAGGGCTGGCTTCTATGAGAAGCTGCCAGAAGTTACCTCCATGTTCAACAGAGCCAATGCCAGCTGGCTCCAAGACAGACCCACCACTGGCTAAAGGTGAGTCCATCAGTGACAGTGGTAGCATCTCTGGGATAACATTGTTAAGGTGGAAAAAGAACCCTGTGCAGTTGCAGCCACAAGAGAAGTGAAAATATGTGAAAGGAATAGTTCTGAAGACACGTAAGCCAGTGAAGATGGAAGGGCAGGAGGTACTCCAGGTGCTGGAGCAAAAATTCCCCTGCAGCCCATGGTGAAGACCATGGTGAGGCAGGCTGTCTCTCTGCAGCCCACGGAAGTCCACTGTGGAGCAGAGATGCATTTGCAGACTGTGAAGGACCCTTCACTGCAGCTGGTAAATGCCTCAAAGGAGACTGTGACTGTATCCGAAGCCCATATTTGAGCTGGCTCCTGACAGGACTTGCGACCCTGTGGAGAGGGAAGAGTCCATGATGAAGCAGATTTGTTGGGAGGATTTGTTTCTTCATGGGGGAATCTATGCCAGAGCAGTTTGTTCCTGAAGGACTGCACCCCGTGAAAGAGACATACACTGGAGGAGTTTATGAAGAACTGTAGCCTGTGGGAAGCACTTAAACTGGAGATGTTCATGAAGATCTGTCTCCCATGGTAGGGACCCCACACCACAGTAGGGGAAGAATGTGAGGAGTCCTCTCTCTTTTCAGGAAGGAGGAGAAGAGACGTGATTAACTGATCACAACCCCTATTCCCTATTTGCATACAGAAAATCAGGAGTCAAGTTGACCCAGGTAAGAAGGGAGGAATGAGAAGGATGATGTTCTTAAGTTTTAGTTTCTTTCTCATTACTCTACACTGCTTTTAATCAGCCACAAATTAAATTAATTTCCCCAGGTCAGGTATATTTTACTTTGAAGATAAGCACAGCTGGCATCAATGACCACTTAAAGACTTTGCTCACTGTAGCAAACTGTGCAAAGAAGCAACTGGTTGTATGCAACCACTGAAACTACCCCTTTCATCTCTACTCCTCCTCCCACTCCCCCACCCTGAATATGCCTGTGTGAATTCCTGGAATTTGAACTGCGTGCTAAGTCACCTGACAGGAACCTGAGATAAGAGAAAAGTGGTAGTACTACATTGTCCAATAGAGAGATAAACAAGGCTGGGGGAGAAGAATCATGTCCCTGCAAGGAGTCCACAGGGAAGGCCAGCTCAACAACTGTGCTGAAGGTCAGCTCTGACTGTGATCACACAGAATCACACAGAATATTCTGAGTTGGAAGGGACCCACAAGGATCATCGAGTCTAACTCTTAACACTGTCTCCCTGGCGGGAATTGAACCCAGGTCTCCCACACGCCAGGTGGGGACACTTACCACTGTACTAATGTCTAGTAGGGGGAGGCCATAGTCCACTGACTCAAGTCTGGAGGCCCACTGACTCAAAAGAAGAAAAAGTCTGAGCATGAGACTAGTTAGCATTGGAAGAAAGGGAATCATTTAACCAATAGAATAAGAGAGCTCTTTAGCAAATGAGCATTGATTTCTTTGTTTGCTAAAATGTATAAATGGTGAAAGGTTTTTAACAACTTCAGGACCCCCACAACTGACAAGCCCAGGGTGAGAAGAACCAGTGGGACGCCATCTGTATCCATGAGTGACATCTTTCTTCTTCATCTGTGCCTTTCTCATTCTCTTTTTCTTTTCTCTCCTCCTTTCCTAGCTTTTTTTAGCTCTCATTGCCTCACAGTTACCATTTCATAAAATCGTACTATTGACTTTGACATATGGTCTTGTTTACACCTTACTTCAGGCCGAGGCATCTCTCAGTAATTGCATCATAAGAATGAATGATCTCACCTTGTCGTCATGTCAACTCATGAGGCTTCCATTGGATTTTTCTCTCACCTTTCCAGTTGAGCAGGAGGAATGACAGAGTGGTTTTAGTGGGCACCCATTGTGCACTCAGGGTCAACTGTCCACAATATTGTAATGTGCAGTCATGTCTCTGTATTTGCAGTTTATGTGTCTCCCCAGGGTCCCACGGAACCTTTAATCCAAGAATACATGTCGGACATTAATATGGCAAATTATTGGCAGAAATATGACAACTTTGGAACACTGCAACATCTGACCTCCTTATGGCCAGCGAGGAACGTGGGAGTCAGGTTTTTTTCCCTTTAACTGCAACAGATATCACTGGCAGGAGTGTTTTGCCTGACGCATATATGCATATATGCAGATATACATTGGCAAGTCCAGGCTGGCTGCTGCGCTGGAATAGGCTCCAAGTGGGTCTCTGTGTTAGATTTAAAGAATTCCTGACTCCTGGCAGGGCTGTCCGAGGCCGGGGCTGCCCACCCTGGCAGTTTGATACCACATTTCTTCATAAATAACTGAGTAAAAACTATGGAAAAAAATTTCACAAATATGAGAAGCTGTGAATATGACAACATTAATAACTGAGGTATGACTGTATAAGATTAGAGTAACAATTGACCATCAAAGTTTGGTGAAAAGTTGTGGTTGGTAGGAAATTGTAGAAAAACTGAAAGACATTGAAATACACAAAAATAAAAAAAAACTATGTTCAGACATACAGTGTGGGAAGAACAGACATTGATGTAAATGTTCAGAGTGAGTGTTCTGACTGAGTCAAATTTTTGGACGTATATCCCTCTCAAAACATTCTCAAGAGAAACAGTCTTCCGATGGTTTGTTAAATTTATTCAAAAGTAAGAAGTCTGTTAAGAAATCTCACAGTGAGTTATCACAGTGACTATTCATCTCTAAACACAGGCTTTTAACAGTCTCTGGCATTGACACACCATGACATGACACAGGCAAGTACTGTATCAGTCAGAATAGATTTATCTTTTCACAGTTAAGAGTTGTTGTACGGGTGTTAGCCAATTGCTAAAATTAAAAAGTCTCAAAAACCAAAAGCATTTGAGGTTAGCACATAAATCATTAAACTATATCTGTATTTCACTAGTTTGCAAAGATTTCTGATGATATTATTCAAGTCTCTAAAATTTCATCATCTAGGAGGTTAGACAGAGAAAGCAACATACATAAGCCTATGACTGTCAGGCTTACTGATTTGAAACACCATTTATTCAATGATTAAGTACTGAATAGTCCTTATTTTAGTCAGTCTTTTATTGTCCAGCTCTATGTATCAGAGTGTGCCTTAGGGCTGCCTTGAACCTTGATGTGAGGAGAGTTAAAAAAAAAGAGAACACCCAGTAATTTCCAATAATCAAAACATATTTTCTCAAGAATTAAATCAGTCAGATATTGAGAAAAAAATTACCTGTCAAAAAAAATGGGCTTTGGAAGTTTAGAGATACTGTTTAATGGAGCAGTATTTTTCCCACTGACTGCTCATTGCCTCTTGGCATTAGACTAATCAGATGTAGAGACAGGATGCTTGAATTTTAACATGATTCTGAGCATTTGAAATTCAAAATTAGTCATTGAACTGACACCAAATATATCAATACAGACAATTTATTCTGATAGAAATCTGACTGGAGAGTTTCTTCTTAGAAGAACTACTACTTGTAGAAGAGTAAAGTACTCAATTGAGGAATATGTATCTAAGAAAAGAAAGCATCTACTATTTAGTGTTAGTTTTCTGTAAAGAATAAGCCACAGTTTTTATACTCTCTGTGTATGTGTGTGTGTATTTGTGTGTGTGTGTGTACACTGAAATAAAGATTTCAGAGACGTAAATTTTGGAGCATCTCCCTTTTTCTGTTTATTTTGCGGGTTTTGGGGTTTGTTCTTTGTTTTTTTCATATTTTTTTTTGGTTGTATTTGTTTGTCAATTAAAACAAAACAGACCAGAAAATGTAACCTGATGGAAGCTGTAAAGTCAGGGAAGAAAAATCTTACATTGATTAGATCACTGATAAAGAACTCGGGAGTTTCGATTCCGTTCTTGGCTATATCTTGCATTTCATTGAGGTCTTAAGAGTGATTTGTTAGAACTTAGTGAATCTCTGTGCCTACATCTGTAAATTCCAAAGTAAGTAGAAAAAATTATATGGGATCATGAAATCTGGAATAAATGTTAATAAAGTCAATCTGCTTCTAAATAAAGTGAGGTAGGTTGAGACAACATAATGCACCTCAATTCTGTTGTGATAATACTATATTTTTATAGTGACCAAGTATGAAGTGGAAGATTGAGTTCTATAAATATTTGATCTAAAAACCTTGGGTTCGTTTGGTTTCATACTGTTCATTGATTTTGTAATTATTTTTAATTTTTTTTTTCCATCTTTACATGTGAAAGAAGTGTCTAGAGTTTTCAAGTATGAAACTTTATGCAAAATATGATAGATTTAAAATTTTGGTTCATGCTTTGCAAAAAAGACCTTTAGTGAAAAAAAAAAAATACTTTCCCCAGGAAATTTACATTTTCTAAACAAGAAGTACAACTGGTTTTGTGTTTTCACAGGATATTCCAAGTTGGAAGGGACAAACCACAAGGATCATCTAGTCCAACTCCCAAGCGAATGCCTACATAGAGGTTGAACCCACGAACCCAGAGCCATGGGCACCATGTTGTCCATCTGACCCTACCATTACCTAGACCATGTCACTGAATTCCTCATCCAGTCTTTTCTTAAACACCTCCACCACCTCCCTGGGCAGACCGTTCCACTGAGGGATCACTCTCTCTGTGTAAAAGCTCTTCCTAGCACCCAGTCTAAATCTCCCCTGGTGTAGCTTAAGACCATGTCCTCTTGTTCTGGTGCTGGCAGCCTGAGAGAAGAGATTTACACTCACCCGACTCCAACCTCCCTTCAGGTAGTTCTAAACAGCAATCAGGTCACCTCTGAGTCTCCTCTTCTCCATGCTGAAGAACCCCAGGTCCTGGAGTCGCTCCCCATAGGGCTTGGTTTTGATTATGTAAATAGAATAGATTTCACTTAGATCCGTATCATTTAGTTCTGAGTTAAAGCAATTTATGTTCCAATTCTCTTATTAAAATTTTTCCCTTATATTTATGACTTGCAGCATAACATCTATAATATTTATACATTATCTTATAAATATTTGTTACTGATGTGATTTTGTTACTTGGGAAAGCTAAAATTATCATCACTTCAGTCTCCTAAAATCAAATTAATAAAATAAGTAAGGTTATTGATATTTGTTTTACTTGAATAAACAAACTCATTGAAAATTAAACCATGACTTTCTATAATTAAAAAAAATACAAACAACACTGTACATTCTAAATTGCAGATTGCTTATCCATGATCTTAGTCTTATCAGAATACCCTTGCACTCTGTATTAGTTCATTTGCAAAGATCTTTTTATTAACTCCAATTTGAAGCACATTCAGTACTAGTCAAAAATACTGACTAAAAGTATAATTTCCTATTTTCTGAGTTCTGTGGAATAAGGTGGAGGATTCATATTTGTAACTTATTTTCCTTTTCAATAAATAAAGGGCTGAGCTGACCAAACATTGTATATAGTATGCATTTACATTTAAGTAAATCTGTGCTGAAAAGAACATCACTAGAGGATCCCAGGATTCCAGTTTCACTGTTACTTAAAATAGTTGATGAAAATATATTTTCTTTGCCTATATTTGTGCAGCACAACACCTATCAGTGAGTTCTAGCCACTTGAGTTATTAAATAAATATTCTTTACTGATTTTTGTGTACATGGCTATAATTTTCAAAGGTACTGTTCTTGTCTCAGCATTCCTGGTGCTTCTCTGCCTTTCCATAGACGAATGACAGCTATTAAGCCTCCTCTTCCAGACCTTGCTCCTTTGCTGTGGTTATCCATTCAGTCACAATTATCATCTCAACAAGTGTGAGAATCTGAATTTTGCACCAAAAATCATAGGAATAATTCCAGTGAATCAAGTCTCAGCAAAATCCCCAGAGTTATTTATTTGGAACAAAGGTAAACAAGAAAGATGCATTTACTAACAACAGATATATATTTTTGCCTTATGAAATGATAAATCACTTTTCACATTAAAAGTATTTCCAAATCTAAAAAAAAAATAAAAAAATTGAACTTTAAGTTGGTAATTGGTTCAAAAGTTTCTGTTTTCAGATGACACTCACTCTTTAAAAGAAGAGATCAATCTGTGAGCCTGAAACATTTTTTCCCACAGGTACTAATGGTTAAGGTAGAATATGATTTTCTTTCCTACGTTTAATCTCATTAAATTTGGAAATTTCTTACCTATGTTGGAGGTTTTTTAGTTCTTATTTCACTGGATATATATCTGTTGTAGTTTGACCCTGGCTGAATGACAGAGATACACCACAACCTCTCCTGGAGGAGAAAAACTAGAAAATAAAACTGGTCACAGGTAAAAAGCAAGGCAACTACAAGTAAAGAATATAAAGGGTTTATTTTCTAAGTAACAAGATCAGAACTGCAAAGGAAGCATCATTCAGAAGGCAACATTTTCCCCCCACCCCTCCTTCTCTTACAACAGATGTGATATTCCCTTTTTCACCAGGAGACAAAGGGGGAATGTAGGGTAGGGGTAAACCAGGCAAGTTGGTATTATCTGACCAGATCTAGGGTAGGAACCATCTCTCTGCCCTTCCANTGGCAGCATGGAGAGAGCCCAGGCAAGAACTGAGCTGTTAACCCCCTCGCTGCAAGAGCAGCAGAAAACCCCCTAAACCATAACAATATCATAAAAAAAACCCCAAAAAAACTCTGATAGGAGGCAATCTTTATCTTTCCATTTAATTGAAATGCGATTGTTGACAAGGCCATAGAGCTGCAAAAACATTTATTAAATTAATACATTGATCTTTGAATACTGCATGATGCTGCAGCATCTGTCACAAATTCCTTCAGGCACCAGTAGGTGAAGAATGGAGCAAGTTTTGGCTGTAGTCCCTAATATGACATACACCAGAGAACAGATATAACAGAGGAAGAAGAAAGCTGTCAAAGGGCTTGTGGTGATAACTTCCACATAGAAGAAATTACTCTCTCCTTGTTGACTCTGCTATACAGTGTTAACCCTATCCCATTTGAAGCTGTTTCCTGATGGGAAATGTTATATTAAATATTGATACTGTGTTTCAAAATATCATCTACTTGTTTTTAACTAGCAAGAAATTCAATGCAGATGTGAAATTATTTCTATCTCTTTATGACATTTAGAAGATGGCAAACTGTAATTCAGCTTGTATAAGAGCTCAGAAGACGCTTCATTTTCCTGTTCCTGTATTACTATTCTGCAAGATATTCTGGTCACACCTGATTAATGACTAAAATATACAAGTCTAAAGCGTTGCTCTACTAAATGCAATAAACCACCTTCATTAAACCTTATTTGAAACACATAGAATTTATTAAATATTATCCAAAATTTCTTTATATTCCTCAGTTGTTGAATTGTTACACATGTAAAAGAAATAAACCATCAGCTTTATGCTCTTGGAGGATTGTGTCAACAGAACAAACAAATTATTAATTTTTAATTAATTCTGTTATTTAATGTTCCATATTTGGAGGTATCTAAATGGGCAGCAAATCTGGAAAGCAAATCTCATTTTCTAGTCTTCTAAATAAATTATTTTTAAGCAAATATTGTAAAACAAGCTGCAATCCATGTGTCTTCTTCATACTAATTCTCTAAATTTCCTCTGCAGTCATAGAGAGAAATAGGATCTTATAAAATTAATCATCTGACATTTTTTAGATTCTGTTTCAGAGCGAGCTAAATAAAATCTGATGCATATTTATTTATCACTGTCAATCAAAAAGAAACTTAAACCACTTGTTCGGTATTTTACTTCTAAGTTTTAGCACTATAAAAGTTATATAGGATGAATCGCACTATATTTAAAATATCCTCTATCTTTTTATAGTAAGAGAAACAACAGTTTATAAGAACTACAAGATGAACACTGAATTAAATTATTTTTATTAGAATGTTACAAATATTTCATATATACAAATATTAAGAAGTTGTGTCAGATATGATATTAACAGCAATTACGCAGTCTCATTGTTCTCAAGCACAATTCTTGAGGTTTTCTCATCTACAAAACTTTATTTGTAAACAATCCCTATAGTTTTCTTCATGTGAGACTGATTTCAACTTCCACTTCACTTTAATTATCTAATCACATTCTGAAATTCACATCTTCCGTATGCAATAAAAAATGTTTTCAGTATTAAAGTGCTGTTACTATCCAGCTCCCGTATTTAGCACTCAGTCAACATTTAATCAGAAAACAAGAACTATCATCTTGACAATACAACAATGTTTTATAATAACACATATAAGCAAACGAGACGGTAAATTCTATTAATGGGATAATTGTTTTACCTTTTCTTTGACATTTAAAAAAATAAAATTAGCAACTAGGGTGTCCAGCCAGAAAGTGCTTACATGTAAATCTGTAAATGTCAAGGGACTGAGTGTCCTGCTTATCAGGAAAAGTCTGCAAGAGAAAAAGACTGGACTTGATAAAAAGAGAAAATATTGAAGAGAGTGTGCTAGTTATGCTGGGGTAGAATTATTCTCTTCACAGTAGCTTTTATAGGGCTATGCTTTGGATTTCTACTGAAAACATCGTTAGTAACACATTGTTTTATCAATTGCTGAGCAGTGCTTAAACAGCATCAAGGTCTTTGGTTCTCACTCCACCCCACTGGCATGCATGCATGGGGTGCACAAGAAGTTTGGAGGGGTCACAGCCAGGAGTGCTGACCCACACTGATCCAAGGGGTATTTCATACCATCTGAACTCATGTTAATCATATAAATCTGAGGAAAGAAAGAAAGAAAGAAAGAAAGAAAGAAAGAAAGAAAGAAAGAAAGAAAGAAAGAAAGAAAGAAAGAAAGAAAGAAAGAAAGAAAGAAAGAAAGAAANTCAGGCTCAGGTTTATTCCACCACTTCTCTCCCTCTTGCTCATTTTGACTCCCTTTCTTTTCACCACACGTTATACTCAGTCCCTTCAAAGTCCTTTGGTGATGCAATGGTTAGTGCACAGTAGTTTCTTTCTCTTGTCCCTTGATTCTTACTGTTCTCCTGCCCCAGCATGGCAAAATCCTTTAGGGGATGTCATTGATCTCACATGGATCCTTCATGGACTGCAGTTTCTCAGAGGGGTTGATTGAGAACAAAATGGAACACTTTTTCATTCAGGAGTATCGCCTTCCAAGGGGCAAACTTCAGTCATGTGCCCAGCAGTATTCCTTTCCACATTACTCCAAACCTTTCTCTTTGCTTACCTCCTCACAGATCCTTTTTTGAGGGTCCGCCTGTGTTTCTTCTCACCTTTCTTCTTTTTGTTGTTTCCTACCCCTAGCAGGACTACCTTTCCTCAAGCACAACTGATCAGAGTCACTCTTTGATCCTCTGGCTCATTGAAGGTTTGGGACATGATGGGCTGTTTCCATCTTTTTTAAAGTCACCTAGAACCTGATCTAACTGGATAGCACAAGTGTTTCTCTTCACGATGCAGCCACCTGCACTGGGAGCATCCCCTGACCATGTCCTCTTGCGTAGGGCAGAGCTTCTCTCCCAGCGTCAGCAGTGGGGTGACCAGGCTTGTAATCCAGGGGCAAGACACAGCAGAGAAGGGTCCACCTGGCGGGACACAGCAAAGTGGCTGCAGCACCACCAGCTCTCATTGGGCCCTGGAGGCTCATGAGTCCCCTCACATACCCACCAAGGATGTTAACATAGTGGGGCGCCAGCACACATGGGTGAGAAGCAAAGGGAAGTGGGGTTTTTTGCTGGTGCAGTATCCCTGCAGGCAGCAGGATTCTCTTGTCCCTTTGCACTGTAGGGAGGGTGCGGGGCAGACACATTGCCAGATTGTGCCAGGGTTGAGGGGTTGGTGTAACAGGTTGGGTTTATTTGCATATTAATGAGCTGTCTGTGTTCACAGACCGAGGGCTTTGTAGTATCTTCAGAGAACCGAGGTCACACAATACTTGAGGGTCGACTGCACAACTGAAGTGAAGCTTCTCACTTCAGCAAGATTTTGTTATAAACCAAGGAGCTGTTTAAATGGAAATGATAAAGTTCATTGTATTTTCTTATAAATCCTTGGAAAGGAACTTTCAAGTCATATGAAAACAAATTCATATCCTGATTTGGTTGTACAGATATGCTTTCAGAATGACTTTTTTAATCAGTCTCTGCATCAATTTAGCTTTACAAATTCATTTAATATCAACCTGATTCAGGCCTACATGGTTTTAGAAGCATTATATGTGAGCATCATGTAACAACATGTAGTAAAAAAAGTAACTATAGCCAAGAAGCCTGAAAGTGAAAAGCAGACTTGTTTATATATAGATAGGATCATGAAAATAGCTGCCCTGAAACTATATCTGTTGTGTCAATCTGTTTTCCATCATGATTTTTTTTTCATGGTGGAAAAGAACCTCTTATTATTTAAATTTACCTGTGGTAATTAAAAGAATAGGGAGAATATAACTAATTTCAGTATATTTGAAAAAAGATGACAATATTATTCTGAGAAATGCATCAGAAATAGTCTCCACTGCAGTTCTGAAAACAAGGTGTTTTGCTACAGACAGCTATTTGGAATTCAAAAGCTTTTTTGGTCTCCTCCCCTCTTCCCTCTCCCTCCATCCTCTCTGTTAGGAGGGAGTGGGAAACATTCACGTACAGGTAGATAATTTAAGTTTTTATTTCCTTTTTATTTCAATCCATCCTGCCTAGCGTCCTATTTTATGTAATTTTAAAGATAATCTGCAACTGTCTTATATAAATGAAGACAAAATTGGCACCTGAACATGGGATTTGGATGGGTGGAAATAAGAGGTTTGGGGTTTTTTGTGGGGTTTTTTTTGTTTGTTTGTTTTTTGGGGTTTTTTTATTTCCATCTCTTGCTAAACAGTAAAGTCCCCGAGGCACCCTCATGCTTCCTGTCTTTGCCAATTTTTGTGGGCCGATACTGGTATGTATCTGATGTTCTGGTTTGAGTAGTTTTTTTCTGTGGCAGCATGGGGGGCTAACAGCTCCTGCCTGGGCCTTCATTGCTGCCAAGGAGACCAAGGTCGGGAGCAGATAAAGGCGCCTCTGAGCATAACATATTTAAGAAAGGAAAAAAAGTATCAACAACAAAGAAGATGGCTGGAGAGGAGCCTGTGAGAAGCTGAGCAGCTATGAAGGCACCACGGCCAGGCTGGCTGGAGGAGGGATAGGAAGGGTTCCAGGTACCTCGCTGATGCTTGTAGAATGGACCATAGTGAAGCAGACTCTCTGTCTGAAAACCTATGGAATAGACAGAGAGAAACCAGAGGTGCAGAATCCACCTGAGGCCACGACTGACGATGGAGGATCATGTTGCGAGGCTGCAGATGTCTTAGAGCCCAGAAACATTGAGCCGGAGCTGAGCTCCACAGAGATCATTCGGACAGACGCTTTGTGGCAGAATTGCATTGTGGTAGGATCGACTCTATGTACTTTGGGATGGGCTCATAAATGAAGCAGTGAAGCCAGTGCTTAAAAGACTGCATCCTGTGCTGTGACTCTCAGGCAACAGAGAATGGAAGAGCTGTCGCCCCTGGGCAGAGATCTCACTTGGGAAAGGGTAATGAAAGACTTGTCCTCTCATGAGAGAGAGAAAGGACTTTATGAAAAGGCAGAGAGATGGTTTCCTACCCTAAAACTAGTCAGAAAGACCAACTTGCCTGGTTTTTCCCCTACCCCTGTTCCCCCTTTTGTCTCCTGGAGGAAAAAAGGGAATATGAGTTCTGTTGTAAGAAGAAGGAGGGGTGGGGGAAGAGGGTTGACTTTAAAATGATACTTCTCACATCAAGCTCTGATCTTGTTAGTTAATAAATAAATCCTTTGTATTTCACACTTGTAGCTTGTCTTGTTTTACCTGTGATAGACTTTTTTTCCAGTTTTTCCCTCTGGTAGAGGTTCTGGTTAAATCTCTGGCATCCAGCCAGGGTCAAACCACAACATTTTCATTTTTTCATTTATAGATCACTGTTTAGATATGGACACGATGGCAAAAATCATTTGGGCCCTTAAAAATTTTTTTGCTGGCTTCTCGATATAACAAACTCTACCCCTGTAATTTTCCTCACTAACACTTATCAATGGGTATGATATTACCACCAGTTCGGTAATAATCCATGGGCAAGCATAGCAAATGTTAGGTTTTTTAATGTAGGGACACAGAGAGACACATCTTTGCATGATTTCAGTTTTCCTCCTTTTGATACTGACGGAAAGATTTTGAGAGAGAGCATTTCACATTAGGGACATTCTGTCTTTGTTACTGTCTCTATTGTTTGTCCTAGTGGCAGTCTTCGCTATTTTTGAGGACAAACTAGGGACCTCCTGGGCAGTTACTGCATCAAAATTCCAGCCTAAAGATTGTGTCCAGAGTTCCTACCCAGAGATGGGGAATGCTGGACAGAGATCTACTCTGGATGGTATCATCAACACCCTGCCAGAGCCTGCTGCTGACTCACAGCTGTATACCCAACCATCACTGCCCCTGCCAGATATAACCCACTGCCCCTGCCAGATATAACCCATTTGAAATGGGTGACAGCACTGTCTGATGAGCTGGACCAAGTACTGGGAGTGTTCTGCCCTTGCCACCAACATCCCTGAGAGGGTACAGGAGTATCTGCAGGATGACTGGTGACTGTGTTGTAAGAAGTCAGCTTATGACTATGTGTTTGACTCTAGCAAATACTTACTGTGCCACGCTCGCCATGGAACCCCCAGCTGTCCTACTTACCCAGTCCCCACTTACACCGTGGGGAGAGGAACAACCAAACCCTGCAATGGAACACATTCTTCTCCATCCCCTTAGCATCATCGTGCAGACAACAATTTATGTTTATCTGGAGAGGTGTTCAATATATCTGGAATCATCTAATGCAGGGGTGCAAACACAGCCCCATCCTCTGCCACGGACTGATCCAGGCAATGCTGGAGAAAGGTAACGCTCCAGAACATCTGCAATATATTGACATTATCATGGTATGGGGCAACACAGCTGAAGAGGTTTTAAAGAAAGGGGAGAAGATCACTAAGATTTTATTGGGAGCTGGTTTTGCCATCAATCAGAGCAAGGTCAAGGGACCTGCCAAGGAGATCCAGTTCCTTGGAGTGAAATTGCATCACAGACATCATCAGATTCCAACAGAGGTGATCGACAAGATCACTGCCATGGCCCCACCTACCAACAAGAAAGAGACCCAAGCGTTCCTAGGCACCATCAGTTTTTGGGGGATTCATGTTCCTAAGTATAGTCAAATTGTGAGCCCTCTCTACCTAGAGACGAGGAAGAAAATTGACTTCCAGTGGGGCCCAGAGCAACAACAGGCTTTTGAGCAGATCAAGTGTGAGATTTTACATGCAGTAGCACTTGGACCTGTCAGGATGGGGCCAGATGTTAAGAATGTGTTGTACTCTGCTGCAGGGGACAGGAGTCTGCCCTGGAGTCTATGGCAGAAGGCATCTGGTGAGACCTGAGGCTGACTGCTCGGATTTTGGAGACAGAGTTACAGAGGATCTGAGGCTAATGACACGCCCACCAAAAAGGAGATCCTAGCAGCCTATGAGGGGAACCAGGCAGCCTCAGAAGTGATAGACACTGAGACACAGCTCCTCTTGGCACCTCGACTACGAGTCTTGGGGTAGATATTCAAGGGGAAGACCCCTCCCACGCACCATGCTACTGATGCTACCTGGAGCAAATGGGTCACTCTGATCTTACAGCCTGTTCGAATTGGAAGGCTCAGTCAACCCAGAATTCTGGAAATCATTACAAACTGGCCCAAAGGTGAGTATTTCAACCTGACAGATGACGGTGAGGAAGGGAAAGTGACCCGTGCAGAAGAAGCTCCATCATACAATCAGCTGCCTGATGGTGACAGGCAATATGCCCTTTTCTCTGATGCTTCCTGCCACCTGGTGTTCACAAGCCGGAGGTGGAAGACTGCTGTTTGGGGCCCAATACGACGACTTATGGCAGCTACTGAAGGAGAGGGTGGGTCAAGTCAATTGGCTGAACCGAAAGCTGTGCAGCTGGTTTGGGACATTGCGCAGCGAGAGAAGTGGCCGAGACTATATCTTTATACCGACTTGTGGATGGTGAGTAATGCACTAAGGGGGTGGCTGGACCGCTAGAAGAAAACCAAATGACAACTTGGAGGGAAAAGCATGTAGTCAGCTGATATTTGGAAGGAGATTGCTATCAGGGCAGAGAGGCTGACTGTCAGAGTTCGACATGTTGATGCCCATGTTCCGAAGGGCCGGGCCAATGAAGAGAATACCAACAATGCTTGAGCAGATCAGGCAGTCTGCATTGAAGTGTCACAGGTGGAGCTGGACTGGCAACACAAAGAGGAGTTGTTTTTAGCTTGATGGGCCCATGATGGATCAGGCCATCGGGGTAGGGACACCATAAACAGAAGGGAATGAGATCAAGGGGTGGATTTAACAATGGACATAATCTCCCGGGTCCTCCATGATTGCAAGGTCTGTGCTGTGATCAAGCAGGCCAAAAGGGTGAAGCCTCCGTAGTACGGTGGGAAGTGGACAAAATACAAATAACAATCAACCTGCTAGGAAAAGTCTAGCAGGTTGATTACATCACTCTGCCAAGGACCTGCCAGGGTAAGTGCTATGTGCTTAACATGGTGGAGGTCATGACCAGCTGGCTTGAGACATACCCAGTCCCACATGTGATGGCTCAGAATACCATGCTGGGCCTGCAGAGACAAGTGCTGTTGTGACATGGTACGTCTGAGCGAATTGAGTCCAATAACGGGACTTGTTTTGAGAGTAGCCTTGTTGCTGCCTGGGCAAGGGAGCATGGCATCAAGTGGGTGTTCCACATTCCATACCATGCACTGGCCTCTGGTAAGGTTGAGAGGTGTAATGGGCTCCTGAAAACCACCTTGAAAGCATTGTTGTGGGAGGGACTTTCAAGATGTGGGACCAACATCTAGATGAGGCCCCCTGATTGGTTAACACCGGAGGTTCTACCAACCAAGCTGGCCCTGCCCAGACCGAGCTCCTCCATACAACAGATGGTGATAGAGTCCCTGTAACACATCTGAGGGGACTGTTGGGGAAAACTCTCTGGGTTAATTTTGCCTCTGGCAAAGATAAACCACTTTGTGGGGTTTTCTTCACTTAAGGCCCCTGTTACACGTGCTGAGTGATACAAGAGAGTGGAGAGACAACAGTGTGTGCCCCAGGGAAATCTTAATCCTGCATAACATGCATACAGAACAGTTTTATTTTCATTCATGTTAACATATGTGTCAGTGTGTTTGGTTCTGGTGTAATGGGATGGAAATGAAAAAAATCCAGAGGTGGATAATGTCATGGCTTAATACACATGTACCTGGTTTACTTTCTGAATTTTTTCCATTTTCTCCAGGGGATGGACGCAGACAACTGGTTTTTTTGTCTTTCACCCCTCCACCCCACCCTGTCCCAGCGCAGGGCCAGCACTTGCACCCTGTGCCTTGATGCACATGCAGCCGGTGCAGTGGACAGGTCCTGGGCTGCCACGGCAGTGCGGCACACTCATCCAGTTCCCTGCCCGAGCCAGCAATAACCATGTGGAGGCAGCTGGAGGCTACTATGATGATGACGTGGACCACTAGCTCTTCCAGAGATAGAGGAAAACAGACAAGACTGACAGTGCAGAGCTGCACCCCATTGGTCAGAGATAAATGAACAGGGGAGGACTGTAGACATTTTTAAAAGTTAAGGTGCTGAGAGATTTTGCGCGCTTCTGCTCAGACCAGCTCAGAGAGAGACACTGTCCCGAACCCAGCCATTTCTCTCCATTAAACTCTTCGCTTCTCCTGGTATTCCGGCTGTCTGCCTCCACAGCAGCCACGCGGCAGCTCCTCCAGCAGCACAATCAGCACCAAATCATCCTCCTCCACACACCCAGTGGGAAAAGGACAGTAGAGAAACAACTCTGGGGGTTTTTTGGTTTTTTCCTTTTAATTTTCCCTCTCCTCATCAGTTTGTTTTATTCCTTGCTATTATTGTTATTATTTCTTCATTTTTTTGGTCCCTTCCCCTCTCCCCTCCCCCTCTATCTTCTTGGTTAGGAGGGAGTGGGAATCATAGGTAGATAAGTTTTTATTTCCTTTTTATTTCAACCCATCCTGCTTAACGTCGTATTTTATGTTATTTTAAAGATAAACCGTAACTGTCTTCTATAAATGAAGACAGCAAGACAATTTCTAATGCTAACTTTGCAGTTTTGCATAACTTTAAATTAACTTTTAATTAGATTATATATTGACCTGGTGGCTATGTTCTACCTTTATAATGTCTGCAAAAAATCTGTTGAACATTTATATATTTCATGTAGATGATTCAACAGACATTAATTCACAGAATTGTATGAGTGTGGTAATAAAAGTTCAAACATTTATAGCATGGTTAATTATCAAATTATGCTGAGGGTTGGGACAAAGACTTTTCTGTATGCAAACGAAAATTGCTGTACTATGAAGTATTGTTAAGTGTCTGAACATTTTGCTGGCTGGCTTGCTATCTGGAATACTTTGGATATACCCTAATTTTTTTTCTTTTTATAGTAGAGTTGCATCTGGCAAAGATATAATTGACGCAAGGAACAGCTTTTCAATAGCACAGCTAAAAGCACATAATTATACTGGAGTATACTTGGCGCACGGAGCAGAGAGTTTTCAAGTTCTCCAGCATTAGAACTAGCATGGCTAAATGATGTAAAAATTTTTAGCAAATTATTATTCATTTGCCAAATATCTCTAACCAGATTAAGACCTGTTTTTCTTCAGAAGTTATAACAGTCAACCTTTGTTGGTAATATAATCCTTAATTAAAGTACTAGTAATTTCTTCATTTTTTGCATTTATGAGTCTCCCAAATATCATGCAGTCATATCTCATATCTCACTAAACAGTAAGTGATTCTAAATGTTCTAAAACTTTCTGCTAATTAAGGTCCAAGGTGTTCTATTAACAAGACATTTCATGGGAAAACAATCTTTCTTGTCTAAAACAAGTTTTAGAAACATTTAATCTATTTTGATGACTTTATAATTCTTCTAAAACTTGGGTTACACATTGGAAGAAAGTTGTTCTAAGTGGTCTTTGAGAATTTTAGGTTGAATATTATACAATATAGGAAATAAATAAGGATATATATATATATTTAAAATAAATTTTATCTATTATTACTTCTCCAGCAGGACTTTCTATTTTTTTTACAATACCTTTTTTTTCTGTTATATTACCCCTATCATTCTTATCTTAAATGGCTTGATTATAATAATTAGCTACTACTTTTAAAGGAAGACCCTTAAAGTTCTATGACATTTCAGTTTGCATTATTCGGAAAAAAACCCCAAAACAACAACCAACAAAGACATAGCTCTTTGTTTGCTTATGAATGGAGATAAATCTAGGCAACTTCAGACTGACAAGATGACATTTTCAGAAAGTTATGAATGACTGACGTGTTAATCTATGATGGCTCCAATTGCCTGAGGTCAGCAAATAATAAGCAGAATTTTTAAAGGATATATTCAGTTAAAGTTTCTTCACTGTGCTCTGACCTGCTTCTGGTGAATGACATATTGACGCAACTGGTGTACTTCAGAATAAATGCAGATTTCCTCACCCTTCATTTGAGCAATGACGTGTTTACCTACTTCCTATATACAATGAATAAGAGTTTCCTCATTCTTCAATTTCCTAAGTCACTATCTACTCTTAATTATGTTAGTAACTAGTAGGTGTTCAACAAATTGTAGCAGAGATGCCAGCCAGAGAGCTTATTTCTACCAGCACTTATTGTGTGGCAAAAGTGGAAGAATCTGGTTCACCTGAGCAAGTTACTGGGATACACCTCTAGATGTGTTTTCTTCATTGCCTAGTCAAGTTACATTCAACTTCTTACCAACACTGACAAGTGAAAAAGATTAATTCTAATGACTATATAATATGATGAATTATATTGATGGAAGATCTAACCAATAGCTCAAAAGCCTAATCCAGCACTGAGTTCAGACATAGAAAAAGAATGCACATCAGGTGTTAGATGCCATCATGTCTCTGAGCACTTCTTTTATGCATTTCAAGATGAAAACAACATGCAAATTATAACCTTCTTTTCCAAAGTCTATTTAAATATCACACACATTATCACAGTATTAGTAAGGTTAGAAGAGACCTTAGAGATCATCAAGTCCTACCTATCCAACTCCCATTATCTAAACCATGTCACTGAGTTCCCCATCTAGCCTACTCTTAAATAACTCCAGGAATGGTGACTCTACCACCTCTCTGGGCAGCCCATTCTAATGGTGGATAACCTTTTCAGTAAATTTCTTCCTAATTTCAAGTCTAAACCTCTCCATATGTATGTAGTAAGTAATTATATTTCTAAAACTATTATCAATTTTAATTTCTTTAGCGTTTTTTGTATAGGTCAAAGGAGGTGATTCTGTCCCTCTACACTACTCTTGTGAGATCCCACACGTAGTACTGAGTTCAGCTCTGGAGTTCTCAGCACAAGAGGTGGTTTTACTCCTTCTGTTTTTGTGTGGAGAGATTTCACCATCACACACCAAAATCCTTTTTCCTTCTCCATCCTCTGAGCCCAGTTAGGGCTGATTCTTAATAGAACTGCTGTGTTTGGTTTTCTTTGTAGACACATTATTCTTTCCTGAGTTTTCTTTACTTCTCCTTAAACGATAGACTTATCTCAAGTTTCCATCACAGAGTAAATTCCAGTCAGTAGGCATATTGGAGTGAGGAGGTGGAGTGGGTTGTGTGCTTTGGTATTTGCAGATGGGCATTTGTTTCTTTACACTTTGACAAAAAATCTTTCTATGATTTTGACAATGTTTAAGACATTAACAACACTTCAGTCTATCACAATTGGCAACTTTGATTTTGTCCTAGTAATTTTGATTCTCACTTGGTAGTTTTGAATCATTACATTATTCGTGAAGCAATAGAATGAACATTATAATCAAACTCTGTTATGTCACACTTTAATGACTTCATATTTCAATATAAGTACTTTTGCTGATAGTTTTATTGATATTTTTGAGTCATCTAAATCACCCATTTCTGACACCCTCATACATGACTGTAGAATTTTTGTCTTTTAGCCTTTCAGCCAAAGCATAATCTCTCTCACTATTACAAGCCACAGTTATACATGTTGATTGTTTAACTCGTTGCTATCACAAATAAAATTCAATAGTAGGAAAACAGAATCTGTTTGGCTTTTTTTAAATTTTGTACTCCTGGGATCTTCTCTCAATGTATGAGCTGAAGCAGAGGTCAGTTGAGAGATCCTAGGCTATATCATTCCTTGATAGAAATTCGGGCAAGGCCCTTGCGAGCTTGGTACTAATACTCTATTTCTCTCTTATTTTTAACTCTGCCAAAACCCAGCATCTGTTCCCATATAGGGTGTTGACAGTTGAAGCATTTTTCCATTGTGTTGTAAGTCTGCTGAGACCTAGCATCTGCTCACAAATAGAGGTGTTGACAGTTTGAGCTCTAGCACTTTCCCTTTGTGCATCAATTCTGTGGAAATCTGGCATCTGCTCACACACACAAGTTTTGACAGCATAAACTACAGTCTAACATGAAGTTGTTCTGATACAGGGAAAAACATGTAATCATAGTTTGAGGGAAACTACTTTACATGACTTCAAATCTGAGAGATCAAGATATATTAGGGGCAGGGCTTGGAGCATTTTTTAGCCAGCAAAAGTCTTTACAGTATTGATGTACTGTGTCAATGACCTATGTGGAGAATTTTTCCTTCATAACAGGTATAAAGAAAAAGTGAACCAGCACTCCAAAATCTCACCATATATCTTTTCTCCAAGACTTAGGCAGTCCCACTGTAAGTCTTTAATACTTGAGTAGGATAATTCTTGTTTCATTTTGTCCTGAACACCAGAATTACTGTGATCTTGTTGTTTTCTGTTGGAACTTATCTTGAATTCTCAGCGTTTTTTAAGGTCTTAGTAATATTTCCTGCACATTTTAGTGTCCAGGAATGCACATTTGCATGGGAAACAGACTAAATTGTAATTAAACATTAGTGTGTTTTTCCTGGACTATGATGTGAAAGCAGACTCCATATACTGTGTTTTAAGAAAAAGAGAAAATGACCGAGTAAATAAGTTCTTCCAGATGTGTTTTGCTCAAGATTTTTATTTTTATTCCTCTCACAACTAGTTCTGCAAAGATTTATTTCTATAATAAAGTTCATCAATTATAATAGGAATCAACCTAAAAAGAGTCTTAGATATCTTGGTGTTAAGGTACTAAATATAAACCAAAAATACTAATATGCAAAAAATATTGGATTCCTTCCTGTGAAGCGGCAAAGCTAATGAGAAAATTAAATGGTTCATAAGAAAGTAAATGCAATATTTTTGTGTGACATAATTATTTCAACAATACATAAGTAACATATTGGGAGTATGATGGCGTGTAGGCATACACATGCATATTTATATCCTATATATATGATATAGTTGCCATCATGGAAACATGGTGAGACGACGTGCACGATTGAAGTGCTACATTGGCAGGCTACACACTCTTCAGAAGAGATAGGAGAGGACAAAGAGGTGGGGGAGTGGCTCTATATATTAAAGCAACCCTTGATACCATGGAACTTGACATTAAGGATGATCAAGTAGAAAGCCTATGGGTTAAAGTTAAGAGGGATACCAAATAAAACTGAAATTCTGCTTGGAGTATGTTATAGACTGCCAGATGGGAAGGAAGAGGCAGACTCATTGCTCTTCAAGAAACTAGGGATAGCCTCATGATGGGCTGCCCTAGTTCTTGCAGGAGACTTTATTCTGCCTGATATCTGCTGGGAACTTAACTCAGTAGAGAGGAGGCAGTACAGAAGGTTCTTAGAGACAGTTGATGATTGTTTCTTGATGCAGCTGGTGAGTGAGCCTACCAGGGGGGAGGCTGTGATCAACCTACCGTTTACAAATAGGGATGGGTTGATTAGCGATATTGTGGTCAGAAGAAATCTGGGTTGCAGTGACCATGAGACGATAGAGTTTTCAATTGACAGTGTGACGAGAAAGGGCATGAACCAAACCTCCATGCTGGACTTCCGAAGGGCAAACCTTGGACTGCTTAAGGATTTAATTAGGAGGGTACCATGGGAAACAGTCCTTAATGGCAAGGAGGTCATACATAATGTCAAGGGACATACTTTAAGACCGAGCTCATGAAGGCACAGTGGCAGGCGGTCCCAATGTGCTGAAAGATGAGTTGGAGGGATAGAAGATCTGCCTGGATGAGCAAGTAGCTCATGAAAAAACTAGGGGAAAAAAGGAGTATATATATGGCCTTTGGAAAAACGGGGAGGTAAGTCAGGGTGTGTTTAAGGAAGTTGTCAAGTCATGCAGGAGAAAAACTAGAGAAGCCAAAGCCCAGATGGAACTCAACCTAGCCGTTTCTGTAAAGGACAACAAGAAATGTTTCTATAAATACATCAACAGTAAAAAGAGAGGCTGCAACAACCTTCACTCCTTATTGGATGCAGAAGGGAATATAGTAAGCAGAGATGAAGAAAAGGCAGAAATATTTAATACCTTCTTTGCCTCTGTTTTTAACAGTAGGACAGATTGCCTGCAGGACTTCTGGACTGAAGGAAGGAGTAAAGGTACAGTATAACTGCCTTTTCATCCAGAAGGAGGGAGTCAGAGACTTGCTGAGCGGCTTGGATCCTCACAACTCCGTGTGACCAGATGGGATCCATCTGAGGGTGACGAAAGAACTAGCTGATGAACTCGCTAGGACACATCTAGTCCCATGGATTAAGAGGGATTTAGGAGTTATGATTGACAGAAAGCTTAATACGAACCACCAGTGTGCCCAGGTGGCTAAGAAGGCCAATGGCATCCTGGCCTGTATCAGGAACAGTGTGGTCTGTCAGACTAGGGAAGTTATCCTACTCGGCGCTGGTCAGACTACATCTTGAGTACTGTGTGCAGTTCTGGGCTCCTCAGTTTAAGAAGGACATTGAGCTGCCTGAGAGGGTCCAGAGAAGGGTGACAAGGATGGTGAAAGGACTGGAGAACAAGCCCTATGGGGAGCGGCTGCAGGAACTGGGGTTATTCAACCTGGAGAAGAGGATGCTCAGAGGCGACCTAATTGCTGTCTACAGCTATCTGAGGGGAGGTTGCCGCCAGGTGGGTGAGAACAAGAGGACATGACCTTAAACTACGCCAGCGGAAGTTTAGACTGAATGTTAGGAAGAGTTTCTTCACAGAGAAAGTGATCTCTCAGTGGAATAGTCTGTCCAGGGAGGTGGTGGATTCACCAATCCTAGAGGTGTTTAAGAAAAGACTGGATGAGGAACTCAGTGACATGGCCTAGATGATGGGAGGCTTGGATGGATGGAGTGTGATGCTTATGGTTCCACGCTTGTGGGTTTGATCCCTGGGTGGGTGTTTGCTTAGGAGTTGAACTAGAAGACTCTGTGGGTCCCTTCCAACTCAGAATGTCCTCTGATTCTGTGAACATCTATACTTTATTCTAAAGAGTACAGCATGATAAGTTTTGCGTATGAATTTGTAAACACTAAACCTTGTTGTTTCATCAGTGCATAGTGCACTGCATAATGTTAACACAGGTCAAGATGGAACCATTTGATTTCAATAAGAAAATCTATGCCTCTTTCATTGTTGCAATTTCAATCCATGACTTACATCAGACAGTTGGTTTTTTTAACTGCTACACCTAGAGAAGTAATTCAAGTGGTGTCTAGCCAGCCAACAAAGAGCTGGATGGTTGCCTGGAGACTAAATTTCAGTGTTTAGAATCTGCCTCTTTAAACACAGAAGGAAAAAAATTGCAGCTCACTCTAGAAAGGTACTAAGCAACTAAAAGACACTTGTCAGTATTAAAGGCTATTATTAAGGTTTGCTGCATCCTGAAATTGCACACAAGCATAAGCTAGAGAGATACTGAAATCTGACTTTTTAGTTTTCCAGCCTCTAATTGGAGCCAGTAGGAAATTTAAAAGTTAGTGGTACTAGTCTAGGAAAGGAATTCACAGGCACACAAAATGAGTGTGTGTTTTTTTACTGTAATTTCGCTGCATATAATACCTAAGATGTGAAATGGAAATAATTACATTATCTTGTTTTGGGAAAGTTCAATAAAAATTAACTCATTGTTTGAGTGGTAGACGTAGAAAAAATATATATATTCACACCAGAGTAGAAATAGTTTATGTAAGCAAATACAGGAGCATGCAGAGTAGGAAACAGTTTCTTTTAAGCTGTCATTGTCAGTTTTGTTGAGTCAGTGATTCAAGTGTAGGGTCATAGCACAGGAAGAATTGGGTACAACACTGAATTTGTGCTGGAGAACTCTCCTGGCAGTGGCAGCTGGCAGCTCACTGGCGCCCAGAAACAGGATGAGAACGGGTCCTCCAGGGGGAGCAGGGCTGGATCTCACTCCTCAGGCTGTCTTGCTGCCTCAGTTGAGGCTGGTCGAGGCACCTCATCCCCATCACTGTGCACCTAGATTGGACACCTACTGGAGATAGACCTAGCGCAGCGGTGCCCACAGCCACGGGAGGGTATGGGGAGCTCAAGACCAGCCCTGTTGCAGCATCACTAGGCTTATAGTGCTGCGGGCACAGACATGGTCCTGGGCCCTGGGAAGGACCGAGACAGCCACCCAGGAGTCCGAGTCATGCCTCCAAGTTCTCCTGGTTCATTCTTGGCTTCGGCATGGAAAATGACATGACACAAATAATGTGTAAACAGTTTTATTTCTGTTGTGAATGCTTGATTTATCAGACAGTGTTATTATTATATCTGTGTCATAAATCTGTTAATTTTATTTAAAAATACACTGTTATTTATTCTTAGTGTTCTAATTATCTGAACGTCCTTTCTGCATGGAGGTACTCCTCAGGGAATGGAACCATGTCCTCTTCTAGCTGCCCAGCTTTCTCTGCTCTCTCAAATAATCTTGGAGTATGATTTTAATAATTCTAGCAAAATAATTGTTCTCTGTGAACCTTTCTGAATTCTGTTGATGTTTTTGTTATTATTCCTCTTCCTTTAAAATCACCTTGTCTTCTTTCCTAAAATCCTTGAAACATTCAGAATAGCAGGTTAGGCTCCATGTTTCCTTGTTTTTATTATCGGTGTATTTTCAGATTTCTACCAGCCATACATTATATATTTTATTTTCTGATTTATTTTTGACAATGCATCCTTTCTTACACTCTGATCTGCCAGTCGTTATGTTCCGTGCTTTTTATGAAAATCCTTCCATCGTGTTTTTTGCATTATGTGCATTTTCAGTCTCCACCTTTCTGAAATATTAAATCTGCTTTGGTGTTACATATGTTGTCTTCAGCATTTTAATTTTTTTCCCAGTTAATTCTGTAAATTCTTCTACTGAAAAATCATATCCCAAATAACATGGATATTTAATGAATACTTCTCCTCATTTTTATCTCTTACTTACTACTTTTATATCCGTTGGCTTTCACAGAGATTTTCATAATGTGTTTTGTTTCCCCTGAATACTATGATATTCCTTTATTAAATTAATTTATTTTTTTCTAATTCTCTATGGTATCTCTTCTATACTCCTATGTGATTTTGACTGGAGATAGGATGAACTCCATAAAAGTTTGTTAGTTTTTTGTTTGTTTTTCTGTTATACTATTATCAAAGCTTTATAAAAGGAATGTCTCTTCCAATGTAGGATGCCTGCTTCAGCTTCTGTAAGTACCTCAAAATCCACACTATATTTTTTAGGTTGGCTTTCTTAGATTACGGTCTTGTTTCCTTTTGGTATGCTAATAAATTGCACATCAGTTTTCCTGTGTTGAGTCTGTATCTCTGCTGGTATCGTTACTCATTTAGTGCTCAAAAGTCTGTCAGCCATGAGCTCTGGCGTGCAGAGAGCTTGCTCAGAGCCTGAATAATAAGCAATGACACACGATTTACATTTTGATTGAAGGCTCCAGCTCAGTACACCTCATGTACATTCCAATTGGTAAAATATGTCAGGAAAACTGGTCAGTTTTTCCTTTCCTTTTGTCTGCTTTACCTGAAGACAAATGCTTCATAAACCATATCATTTCCCAGAGAGAAAAGGTCAGCTGAAATACTAAGGGCATTTTCAAGAACATCTTCATCTCTGCCACGTATTGCTAGTCAGTGAATCACATCTTCTACATCACTGCCCATGCAGCGCAGATGAAACACAACTTATAATGTGCTTTTGATTTTAGTGCATCCAGCATTTATCTGCTTCTTCATTTTCAACATTGTTGAACAACATCTCTGTCCTAGTGAGAACATCATGCTTGAAATAGAGCTATTGCAAATATCAGATTACTTTATATTTTTATTCTGGTTCTACCTCTACATTTTTCTTCCTCAGTCTTTATTTTAATGTAATGTGTTGAAAATTTGTTCTCACTGAATTGTTACAATTTTGTTACTATGGATTTTATGACCTACTCTCTTTTACTTAGTGTTAAATGACTTGAATCTCTATATTAATGGTCACATCAAAATGAACAAAAAATTTATACTTTTAGATGGTTGCCCTTTGACAAAGTACCTTTGAACAGGTGTCTGCTAACAACTATAGTCTCACAACTGGAAGACAAGTCTACTTGTAATCATAAAATTATAGAATAGCCTGTCTTGGAAGGGGCCTTAAAGACCATCTTGTTCGAGCCTCCTTCCATGGGCAGGGACACCTTTCACTAGACAAGGTTGCTCAGAGCCCCATCCAACCTGAAATTCAACATTTCCAGGGATGGGGCACCCACAACATCACTGAGCAACCTACTCCAGTGTCCCACTACTCTGATAAATAACCTACTCTGTAATTTTAAAGCTACCTCCCCATTTCCCTTTGTCTTGTCATTACATGCGTTTGTGAATGTCTTTTCCAGTCTAAATGATTCTATGATTTTATGTTTATTGAACACCCTGTTGGTTGAAAAAATGAAGGTCACAGACTAAGTGCCGGGTTCTTCCCTTCGGCCATAACAACCCCATGCACCGCTATCGGCTGGGGGAGGAGTGGCTCGAGACTAGTGAAGTGGAGAGAGACTTAGGTGTACTGATTGATAGGAAACTCAATATGAGCCAGCAGTGTGCCCAGGTGGCTAAGAAGGCCAATGGCATCCTGGCCTGCATCAGGAACAGTGTGGTCAGTCGGTCCAGGGAGGTTGTCCTTCCCCTGTACACAGCGCTGGTCAGACCTCATCTTGAGTACTGTGTGCAGTTCTGGGCTCCCCAGTTTAAGAGGGATGTTGAGCTGCTTGAGAGGGTCCAGAGAAGGGCAACGAGGATGGTGAAGGGACTGGAGGGCAGGCCCTATGAGGAGCGACTACAGGAACTGGGACTGTTCAGTCTGGAGAAGAGGAGGCTCAGAGGTGACCTCATTGCTGTTTACAACTACCTGCGGGGAGGTTGCAGCCAGATGGGTGTAGACCTCTTCTTCCAGGCTGACGACACCAAAACGAGAGGGCACGGCCTCAAGCTATGCCAGGGGAGGTTTAATCTTAAGGTTAGGAAGCGGTTTTTCACAGAGAGAGTAATTGCATATTGGAATGGGCTGCCCAGGGAGGTGGTGGAGTCGCCATCCCTGGAGGTGTTTAAGAGAAGACTGGACGAGGAGCTTAGTGACATGGTCTAGCTGGGGGGTGTAGGGCTGGATGACCCTGGGCCCCTTCCGGCTCGGAGTCGCCTGCTAGACTGTGAGGGATCTTGGTTGGTGTTACGCTCTGGGATGTGTTCTCAGTCTCTGTACGGATGTTAGATGGTGAGTTGGACTAGATGATCCTTGTGGGTCCCTTCCAACTCATAATATTCTGTGATTCTGTGATTCTGTATGGGTTGATAGAACATGATCCTTAATTCTTTCTACTGAAGCTTTCTGACAGGTGACAGTGCTTTACAAAGAAGGGAGGGAAAAAATATTAAATCTGAAAATTCTTATTGTCCTGTCCTTCATATTTCTTTGTAATTTATTTCAAGAAGTATTGATTTTTACAAAAAATAATGTCCCAGGAGTAAATCTGGTAAATGAATACTGGCTATTATTCATTAAGTTACTTCAGATAATTTGAGGTAAAACTTTTAGTTGGACTAGTATCCATGTATGGTTCTTACATGCATATATCAAGAGATAGGTTATGATGTTACTCAGAGGAGCTGGGAGTGGAAAACACTAGGCACACAAGTTGAAAAGTGAGTGGTTAAGTCTGTTTCGATCTCTAGTGGATTATTCACACAGGATCCATGACTCTTTCTTTCACAGAAAAAATTTTATATGACTGTTACATATATTGTGTTTTGAAAACTCAATTTTTTGTATGATATATCCTAAATAGGTTCTAAGGGTGCAGGAAGTACTCATACATGGAAATTGAAACAGTTGCTAATTTATATTTTTACTATTCAAATTATCTATTTTAATAAATTCTCCATTCAATGAATATAACTCCTCATTTCACTTCAAAAACAGATGGTAAACATCTGAGGGCCAAACTGATGATTCCTAGACACTACTAATCACTGAAGTTTGCTGAAATAACATAGGATAATCAAAGAAAATACATAACTCACCCTGAAAGAAAACAGTAGGGGAAAAGCATGAGTATTTTCAAAAACTTTTATTAATATTCTTTACTTAGAAAACATGAGTTTACTCTATTTCAAACATTATCTTCTAGAAGTTCTTGTTCCAAAAAAGGACTAGTGTCAGAGCTCACTAACCTTTCCAGAATTTGTAGAAGACTTGTAGATCCAGATGTTTCATTTCATGTGTCTGACTGACTTAAAAACCAATTAATTTGTGACATTCTCAGAAAAAACACTAAGACTGACATTCACTGAGTGATTAAAGTGCATAAGCACATTTCAGGAAGACTATAGGTAACTACTCAAGCAGAATGCTTGAAAAAATCACTTAGCTGCTTAAGCACCTTGCCTTTTGCAAGTATCACGGCTTTCACCAAAATATATAGTATTCAAAGCATTACTGTCATGAGTTACTAGTTCAGGATAATATTACATAATAGAGAGTGCAGGCTGGTGGCACCATCCACAAACAAAGGAAGACCAGTGATTCTTTAATTTCCTCTTGGATTCTATGGCTATTTGTGACCAATCAATTGCAATGAGAGAAACCTCAGAGATGATGGCTAAGGGCAGCATTCTCATGATCTCAGGGAAGAATTAGTGGGGTGACTGACTACTCCTGCAAGGAAAGACAAACAAAAAAGAACTACAGGGTGTCCTTTACTATATGTGGATAGTTACATACAGAGGAATACATAGGTTGTACACATTATTCACTCTGCATTTGGTTTAGAAAAAACAGTCAACAAACTTTGAAGAAAGTAATAGTCTTGAGCTTCCTACAAACCATGTATTCCTTCCCTGAGACAGGGAACACCCAGCATCATGACAGTGAGCATGTCACAGAGATCAATACTGAGAATCGTATTTATATTGCAACCAGTACTCTCTACTAATTTCCAAACCTTAATAAGACATCAGGAAAAATCACTATTAGGATGCTAAAATGGACACAAAGACATACAATTTGTATAGACGTATTCATCTAAGCTTTCATATATTGATAATTGAAGGTAACAAATTTTATACCATACTATAAAATAACTGGGAATCCTAGGAATGTGTTCTACTTACTACATTGTACTGAAGTGTGTACTGCGAGGTCTCTAATATCTGTATTTCAGAGTAAACCAGCCTAGAGTGGCTATGACATCTAATACTATTCTTGAGTCCGAGCATCCACAAGGACCTCGCATTCCTCAGTATGAGGTAGAATACCAGGGCAGTCTTCTTCCCTGGTGGCTGGTCTTTTGACACACAAGTATGGCCTATTTCCACACCTTTAAGGTTTCCTTCTTAGAGTATGTCCAGATTTCTTGGGGTCGTCTTTTATTAAGAACTGTTTCTCAAGGGAACCTCCTGAACAGGACAAAATTCACCCCCCAGAATTTCAAGGCAAAAGTTTTCTTGACTTCCTTCCTTACTTCCACAAGAAGGACCATAAAGATGATTCAGGTAATTACAGAACTGTCAGCCTGACCTTGATCCCGGGTGTCATGGGCTAACACACATGGACTTGATTTTCTTTGTGAATTTTTTCCATTTTCTCCCGAGATGGGGGCGGGGCAGTGGCACGGCTTCTCCCCTCCCAGCCCCTCTCCTCGCCACTGCTGGAGTGCTGGTGGCGCGCGGCAGCGCACCTGCCCAGTTCCCTGCTGGGGCCGGGGAGGGGTGCAGCCACATGGGGGGTCTGGAGGTCTCCCCAGTGATGACATAAAACCTTGGCACTCCCGGAAGACAGAGGAGACCAACAGTTTGGAGGGTAACCTCATTGGACGGAGGGGAGAACTACCTGAGGTGGGACTGCGGGAGCCTTCCTCCTCGCTTCACTCCAGGAGTC
>WEKX01019088.1:0-12249 GCA_013390025.1 Pitta sordida
ATAACCTGTAACCTGTGAACCTGTGAGACTCTGAGATTCTGGGATTCTATGAAAGGTAAGCCAGCTATAGTGAGGATGTGTGATAGAGAGAATAATGAACCTGTGTAGTTCAGTCTCTTGAATCCGGTGCTATAAGCAATTAAATGCTGTTTATCTTCAACCTATGAAAGCTACAGTCCTATGTTGAATTTGAGTGGATATGCAGCATCAGGCACCATCATTTCCTCTCCACTGGGATGGGATAAAATGAATACAGTAATGATGTGACTTGTGTAAGGGTCCTCCTTACTCCTTACATGCAGAATATGTTCTGTATACTTTGTATATTCACACCAAGGAAAAGTTTATGTATCTCCTATCCTTTAAGGAATTCTTTTTACAACATGTAAAATAAATGATTTTCAGTAAAGATAGCAAAAATAATGAAAAAAGGTGGTTAAAAGGTTGATATGACCCAGGGTAAATATGGTGATGATTATGTATGGAATATAAATAATCTACAAAAAGGGTACCAACATATAAAATGCATATTTCTCTTTAAGGAGAGATGAAGAAAATATTTACTACCCTATTAAATCAAAAGAAAGATGTAATTAAAAAGCAATCACTAGCTTCAGAGTGGCAATAAGCCATTTTACTAGGTATTAATAATTTTACTAGTATGGGATTGCTGGAGGGCTGGGATCATATGAGTTGGTAATAAACCATCTTGATGCATCATGTTGTTTCAGTCTTGCCAATGTGACATTTGCTGTGCAGGCACTAGGAATGTTATACATCTGAAGTAAAGCAAGTGCAAAGACCCTGTCGATCCTGAATAACTCTTACCGACCTGGACAAACTAATATTGAGGGCTGACTGACTTAAGAAGAAAAGATGCATTTTGATGTGCATTCATATGAGAAAAATGTAGCACATAGTAAATTTGTCTCCTGGTCAAAAACTGGAGAGGTATCCCTAAAACTCTCTAAATGCAAGAGAGGAACCTATTTTCTCTATGGGTCAGCGTAACTACTCTTGCTGGGACAATACTTATCAGTGATATCAGTGACACTTGGCATATGAAAACTAGTGAGATTTTGCATTAGGCTCTATTTCTGGCCAGCAAGTGAGTCACAAATCAAAACCTGTCTGATGCTAGATCCAAATATGTTGCGTGTAGTTCATTATTGCTGATGACTCCTGGGAAGAAAAATGTCCATTAAGGATTGATCCCACCCCTCCCATCTCCTCCACTTCCTCACACGGTGCAAACAGATCTGGATGTGTGGGCATTCCTCATTTCAGAAAAAACAGCGTTTGTTTTTCGGTGGGATTAGGCCTGTGTATCCAAGTCTGTTAGCAAGATGACATCAATGAATTTGAATGTTGTTCTTATGCTAATGTTTCTCTAATTAGCAATGTTTGCAGAAGCTCTGCTAAACTAAGAACATATCCTAACCTCAAGCCAAAACTCAATCCAACTTTTCTTTTGAAAAAATTCGATTACTATTATTTTCTTTGTCAGTGTCATCTTCCAGAGCACAGTTCACAACTCCCAAGGAAGAAGACTAATCACCCACAAGCACCTTCTTCCTCTAACATAAAATAATCCCATATAAATTAGGCCCTTAAAACATTTCTACAAGCATTTTCACCTATGACTCAATAGTTTCAAGAACATTTTTAGCTTCAACAACTGCTTTACAGTATTTCAATAATAACTGAGACAAATAGATACCAATAAAAAATACTAAGGAGTGAATGAGTTCAACAACTCCTGTACCTCCAAATAATTTTTTATCTGTGGGAGGACTGTAACAGAAACAGCAGTAGTGACTTAGAACAACCAAAAACCTGCAGTTTGGACTTTCCATTACAGCAGCAGTTGTGGAGGTGAGGCAGTGTAGAAACCGCCTCTCTTGGGCTTGCTCATACAGACATATTTACTTTCAAGTTGATCTATTTCAGGATCTGTTCTACATATTTCCAGGAGTATACTCATAGCCGGTTTAAAGATTAGCGACAAAAACTCACTCAGAAAGGTAGAGATACAGAATAGACGTAGTAACCGAGTTTTTGTTGTAGTGGATCAAGCAGAAACCTGCACATGTATGCAGAATTACAGAACTAAACAAATCTGCCTGACAGAAGAGTAAGAAAGTGACAGTATGCCTGCTGTGCTGTCATGGAAAGCTACCTTTTGATGGAAGTAGCTAAAGGGTAGTATGAGTTATAGACAGGCTGATGTATAGTCTTTCTCCTCTTTTCTGTGGCATGCTAGACACTCTTCCAGAAGTTCAACTTTAATAGAAGTGATACGTGTTTTAGAACCATTTTGTGACATAGATGTCATTTGCTTTTATGCATATTTTCACATCTGTATTTTTATTCTCCTGAAGTCTACTGTTTTTACAGGGAATGTCTTGTGTTTCTCTTTCCTTCTTCAGAAATTTGACACGGATGTGGCAGTCTTGATTATAGATTAAAAAAACCCAACACTAAAGTGTGTCCAAGAGAAAGTGACTCAACGTACATTATGTGAGACTTACATAGTAAGAAGATTTTTATCTTTAAACATGGGTTGTCAGTAGTCATGAATCCTCTAGACTCCATGTCATTGTACAAAGGGCATCAGCTACCGGTAGAACCACCTTAGTATTAATAACATTTTTTTTTTTTTTACTTAGATAAGTGTTTGATTCATTTCTAAGTGAATATTCAAATCAGATATATATGGAGAGGAACATCTTAGGCAATTAGTCATATAGCCAGGTTACAAAGCCATATGTGAATGCATATGAAGATGTTCTCTGCAAGTAACCAAACCACTTGTCTAATTATTTGACAATCATTGTGGCAAACCATGCACAATTGTTCAAACCACTACATTTGTCTTTTTTGTAAAAAGGAATATAAAGGAAAATATATTTTATGACACTGCCTTTCACTATATTATGCTATGCTGCATAAGCACTCATTTGATGTCTAAGTTATAACATCTCATCTTTGGTTGATTTTAGACATTATCCATTTTATCCTTAAGACTCACAATATATTACCAATGTAAAAAAAAATCATAGATAACTAGGTTAGAAGAAGGGTTATTTTCAAATTGATAAGAAGTAAATTTCCTGTACTTTTGTAGTCCTGGAGTTCATTGCAATCCCTTCTCACAGAACTGCAGTAGCACTTCAGTACAGCCCAGTTTTGAAAAAGATAATGCCTTAAAATTTGCCTGTTAGGGAACAGGCAGGTGAGTTACTACTTCTGTCATAGTCTACGATCCTACCAGTTATACATTTGCCTTAACTGGATTATTCAGAGAGCTTTCTCAAGGAGAAGGGCCTTCAGATTTACCTCTGAAGGGCAAACATGGGAGACTCTGAAAAAAATACCTTCACTCCCAGATGAGCACTCTTTGTCTGATCTGTTTTAGCTACTTAGTACAGGATGAGAGGAGCGGCACTGTAAGTCTGCCTCTCCCTTGGCTGGTAAGGATGCCTGGACAAGCAGTTCACATGTAGAAGTCTATACTGCAGACATCTGCAGATGGTCAGACAAAGCTCCCTCTGAATTAACGATTCACAAGCATTATGGTAAGATGTTTGAGTCTGAAGTCACATACAGTTGGATAACCTTGTCTGGAGTACAAGAAAAGAAAGAGCTAGGCTTTCTATTATGTAACCCAGTGAATGGGGAAAGAAACGGAAGGCATTTTGCTGTTTTATCACACTTATATTCTCTTTCTGGCATTTTTATGACAGTCTGAGTACAGCTTAGTTCTTTGCTGTGGCACCTACATGACAAATATTGTTTACTGATAATTACACAAAACTGTAAATATTATTGGAACTTTCATATTTCCAGATACTAAATGTGTGCAACTAATTTGACTCATATCACTGTGCAGATGTAGAGGCAGTTACTCAAGTGGTACCTGTCTTCTTCACATTCTAATAAGCATACTCATGATTAAACCATGTGTCAACAAAATTTACTGGTAGATTCAGTCACACCACGAGCTGTCACTTGGTCTCAAATAAACTGTAGAATTTGACACAATGATTCCTGATGTGGAGAGAATGAATTCTTACTTGTTTACCAGAAATCCTTTTTTTTTTGCTGTTTATTATAGTTTATTATAGATTCAGAGGTTCTCTCCAATCATGGTTCACATTTAAGTATCCACAGAATTTCTTTGCTGAGCGTCAGATATATGTCCGTGATAAGCAGGAACCAATAAAAAAACTGAGTCACATGTAAACAAGGGTTATCATCCTCAATTACAACTGATTTAAGTTTGCAAACCCTAATTCCATATCCTTTTAAGTCCCCACATCAATTTTGTACTTTTAAAAACCAGTGCTGTTAAGCAGAGTGAAATGTTCATTCACTGATTAGACACTATATATAAATTCCTTTCTACTGGGTAATGATGGAAACCCATTGAAGGCTGAACACTTGCCTCTCAATGGAAAATAGTGAATGGATTCCATATTTTGCTTTGCTTATTTGTGTGGCCTTTCCTTTGCCTGTTAAATAGTCTTTATGTCAACCCACAGGTTTCCTCACTTCTACCTTTCTGATTCTTGCTCCTCTCCTGCTGGGGGTGGAGGGGTGGCGGTGAGCAAGCAACTGGGCAGCGGTCAGCTGCCTACTAGGTTAAACCACAACAGATAGATAGGCAAGGCCATGGGCAAATAAAATGTCAGAATACAGCAAGATGTTGTTATCCTAAAGAAGACATGGGAGTAAACAGTTTTCAGAATATTGCCTTTGGAATCATTAAATAGATTCCAGTAGTGTTTTGATGGAGACCCTTCTTCAGTATAGGCTTGCCAGAAAATCATCAGAAACCTACTAAATAATCAACTCATGCTGTGTGAGACCAAATATTTTTTTATAAGCATGTACTTGATGCTGTAAGGGAACACCTTTAGAATAGTTTAATAGTTTTCCTTTTACCTTTTTTCTAATATGTACTGGGCCAGGGCAACTATGGCAAGTAGTACCCGAAGTAACTGAGACCAGGAATGATGCCAGTAAAAATTAACTGACCAGGGGACAGAAAATCCACTTTAGTACAGTGGTGAGTGTCCCCACCTCTCTTGAGAGAGGCCGGAGGTTTGACTCCTGCCAGGGAGGCAGTGGTGCCATTTAAGAGTTGGACTCAATGATCCTTGTGGGTCCCTTCCAACTCAGAATATTCTGTGAATTCTGCTACATGATTGCTTTGAAGTTTAAAGATTTGGTTTTGCTCTATGTTGAAATTAAATCAGAAATGTTCTATCAGTTATGTGTACTGGTGGGATTAATGTGCCACTTTAATACCTAGGTGTTGAAGGGACAAGGCAGGTATGTGGCAGACCTAGGTGCAGTTTCCTGTTCTACCTGACTCAGGACAGAGAATTCTCCTTCTACACCAGGGATTTTAACAATCTTCTCCCAAATACTCACTCAGCACCAGAGTCAACCTCTTCTGGAATTTTTTGTTTGGATCTTCTTTCTCTTACTACAAAACTGGATAACTAACTGCAAATGTTTTGAGATCAGTGAGGAACCTTTTGTATAAGATTTCAGGTCAAACCACGACACCTTCCTTTACAGCCTACAAGATAAATGGTATTCTCATGATTACTGCAATTCAGGAAAATGTTGAGCATGGCAAAGGCATTTTGTCATCCTCAGGGAAGAGGAGGCTAAAGGGCAAACCAGTAGTCGCCTAATGTTGCCTAGAGGGGCATTGCAATGGAGCCAAACTCATCTTGGAAGCCTCTGTCATAAACAAAAGGTAACAACCTCAAGTTGCTACATTCAGGCAGGATATTAGAAAAAAGATGTTAAGTTTTTTCATTATAGAAATGCCATCCTTTCACAGGGTGCTCAAGACTTGGAACCACAAAAACATGGGTGACCTGGAAGGTAATCTTGCAACGAGTGGGAGGCTGGACTAGACTGTTCCTCCTAACCAACATTTCCATGATTCTGTTCGTATGGTAATAGAAATGCCCACTGTGGTAAAGACTAGAGAAAACTCTGTTGTAGAGTGTCAGCTTTACATCACTTGAGCACCATCTGGAACCTGCCTAACACTTCCTAGTGCCAAAATGAAGGAGATGAAGCCAATCTGGACAGAAAAGCTAGTTTAATTGCCCTATTGAGGTGTCATATGCTATATATGTATATATATATATACAGTTGGGTGTCCTATATCGTGCACCCGCCGTCTTATTTGGGACCCGTGTAGCCCGATTTCCACATTGAATGGTGACTGCGCTGCCGCTTTCGCCGCCGCTGCGCCCGCAGCCACTATGGCCGTCCCCACCATCCTCGCGGCCATCACCCACGCCACGGCCACTGCCCGTGCTGCCCCCACTGCTGCTCGTGCCCCCACCACTGCCCGTTCCACTGCCGAGGCCATGGCCCTGGCCGCTGCCACCGCAGCTGCAGCGGCAGGTCGCACATTCCCAGTTGCGAAATGGGTCTCCTACATTGCTAAAAATCATGCTGCTGAGATCTGAATCCACAATGTGGGGGGCGCGAAGTGCAAGAGGGCCGACTGTATAAACTATATAGGGATCTTCCAGTGTCATAGTGATAGTTAAAAACCTCCCGGTAATTCTCTATATGGGCACAGCTTGCAGGACAGGAATATGCCCTGTGCATTTCTCTCTCAGAGACCTCTCATGACCTGAGCAGTTAATCCAGCAACACGAATCATCTCTCTTGTTCAGAACACAGAACACTGTGAGATTCACAAAGTGACAAGCAGCATAAATGGTTAACTAGGAGAGAATAGGACTACTAACACCACTTGTTAGGAATAGAAGATGTGTGATGAGAAACAGTTGGTGTGGATAGTTTGATGTGCAGTTAAGCCTTGACAACGTTTTTATTATTTGACAAAGTCTGTTTGGTCTCTCCTGATTCTGAGTGCTGCTGGCATCCCTTATCGTAGTGGAACGAGACCAGTGTAGTATGTCCTACATGCACCACAACATAGGGTTAAATGAATAGAACTGAAGATTTTTAAAAGTAGTCTATACGATGAAGTGAGCAGAGATGAACTGGGCACTTGGCTACCTTATGTGAGGACACTGGTCTGTAAGAAACTGGGACACTATAACAGACATAAGATGTGAATTCAGTGAACACTGTGCTGGACCTGGAGAGCACAATGATGGATCTTATCCCAGCAGGAGCACAGCCATGTAAGCAGAGTTATAAATCATCAATCATCACACCTCTAAACTCGTAAGAAGTACCAGACTGACAAGGGATCTCTCCATTCTTTGATGTCTCACGGAATGATATTTCTGATCACTAGATAATGTATAATTCCTTGGTGGGACTTTCTATCTCATCTTTGGGCCTAGATAAACACAAGAGTCAGCTAGGTGTCTAAATGGTAGTGGAAACCTTTAATAGTCCATGAAATCACTTCAGTCACTTCAAGATATCAACTGAAAACGTAACTTCACAGAACATCCAGGCAGCATAGGTGATTCTGGCTATCTTTCTCTCTGACTTGAACAACATTTACTCATCCTCATGAAACTATGTATGTGTTTATACCTATGGTCTTGTACAACTGCAACTACATCTAAGTACCCACTTATTTTATCAGCAGTGATTGTTACATATTTCCCATTTATTTGCTGTCACTGGGGTGGCTGCAGTGTGGGGGGTTGGTCTCTACAGGGTTACTGTGAATACTGCCCAGGGAGGTGGTGGAGTCACCATCCCTGGAGGTGCTCAAGACTGGATGAGGAACTCATTGATATGGTCTAGATAATGGGATGATGGGATAGGGAGTTAGGTTATATATAAAAAAAAATAAATGATGACATGACCCTGAGATTAGCTCAGATAGATAAAACATGGTGTTCATGGCACCAGGGTTATGGGTTCAATCCCTGTATGGGCATTCACTTAAGAGTTTGACTTGATGATCTTTGGGGGTCCCTTCCGACTCAGAATATTCTGTTAATTACCATCTGAGAATTTTACCTCAGTTTCTGTATATCAAGGGTAAACATTCTGAGAAATAAAGCCATGAGATTATCCTTCCTTCATATTATTTCAGTTTGAAATAGGTTGTGCCTGTGGCAAGTGTCTGTGACTTTCTGTAAGAATGAACCACACCTGATAAAGATGACAATCACACTGGTGTTAGAAGGTTAACTGTAAAAGTAGGATGATCAGCATGAGTCATGTTGTCAGGGGAAACAGTTCTACACATTTATTTCGTTCTGTTATTTGGTGCCTCAGCTTCTCAAAAGACATTCCGAGATAGTATACAACTCAAAAGATGACTAACTGCATTCTGCATGCTGCTGAGTGCTCTTTAGCTCCCAGTGATGGCAATAATTATTAGGCAATTACAGTACTTTTCCTAATTTGGCTATAAATTCATGGTGGCAAGCTTACAGAGGGGCTCTTCCACTTTGATACAACAGCAGGAAATACAGCACAAGGACTGTTTTTCCTTGTTTTAGCTCCCAGTAGGATTAACCCAAACAAGAATTTCTTTTCTGTCTTTTTGTTGCTGACCCTTTAAATCACACAAGCAAATTCTTACCTGGGTGGTCATTTCATAAACAGCAGCCACTTACTCCCTGTTTTTCCACTGCAAATCAACTAATTCCAATATTCTCTTACTTCTCTCCAGGAGTATGACCTACACACTTGGTACCTTCTTGTACAAATAGATGGCAAAATTAACAGCATATGTTTTTCTCAAGGCAAGCAAGCAAGAAAAGGAGGAAAATGTACTAATCTTGCCTAATTAGTAGCTGGATTTAATTCTGTATTTTAAAGTCAGGATCCTGTGATCTTCAGAGAAGTTACAATTATGTATGTCACTTACGTATGAAAACTTAGTCCACTATGATTATTACTGTTTCTTCTAATTTGCTTGAATTTTATGTATTTTATTTAAACTTTTTCCTGTCTTTACTTTTAAGCAAGCTCCAGAGCTTGCTAAACCTAGGGGTCTCTGCAAAGCTAAAGTGGGTTTGGAGGGAGGTTATGGATGCATTTTATAGCTATTAACACAGTTTCTTTTAGAAAACATTATAGGGGAACAAAACAAGGTGAACCAGAATAAGAATAGTGTTTGCAGCCTGTTACCTCCACCTGTGAGATATTTTAGTTCCTTGGAAATTTATAAGGCAGGAAAACTACATAGTTTCTAATATGGCTTTTGAACTTCTGGGAAAAAAAAAAAAAAAGAACACTTGCCTTTTTTTATTTTTATTTTTACCTGAAGTGAAATGGAATCTCATAAAATCAGAGTGGAATAACTATTAATCATCCATTAAAATAATGTCTTTTCAGGGGGAAAACAGGATGCTGGCTACATTCTAACTGCCATTCTAACTTGCCAATGCACAGGGCAGCTTGCATATACTGCATTGATTTAATTCCTCTCTGAACTAATTTAAGATTTATTCCAAGATGGGTCAATAGAATCTATGTAAATTCACCTCCATTTGGGTTGCTCAAAAACCAAAGATTAGACAGTTATTACCTGATTCAAGGAGTGGCAAACAGGTTGCATGTTCTTTCCCACAGGTCCATATTGGAATTCATGTAACACTGAAGTGAACAATACACCGTAAAGCCTTGCTATCTGCAACAAGCACACTCATTCTCACTTCAGAATGTGCCGTTCTGTGCAAGAAATTGCTATGCTGGGTCTAACCAGTGAGCTGGCTTCAGTCCAGTATGAATCCCTCATGGCGTGCAGCAGCAGCAATCGTTGCACTAAATGGTTTTGGGTTGAAAGGGACCTACAAAGATCATCTAATGCAGCCCCCACATTCACACTGGCTAAACAGACTTCTCATAGATAGTTTTCCTTTTCTCTTTTGAATCTGTAATACAAAGTATATTAATCATTGCACTCACAGGGTCAGTGGAGGAAAAAGGTTTTCTTTGGAAAGTAGTCACTTGGGCTTTAGAAGCTATTAAATCATAAAGTTAATCATATATAGCTACACAGTCTTTCTATGAGACATTGATTTCACTATCTAAACCAAGCCACTAAAGATTCGTTGTTCGCTTTCTACAAGCCTGCAAGTATACACATGATATTAACAGAACCTCTTTCGAGCAAACATGCCCTGGTTTTATGGCAAGAACTCATATACATGGCATGCCTTGTTTTGTTAACCAGGCTGATTAGAACTCATAGTAAGTAGAGAAAATATAGTAACATAATATTAATGATCCAGTATGAAAAGATTCAATAATTGCATAAGGTATGCAACATGAATGGTCAACAGCAAAGGAGTATTTGGAGTACATAATAAATTCATGCTGAAGTATTTGTTGTTTTACTGCTTTTAGAACTGATTTCTAGGGTTGGATGGTAAGCCACTGCTAAACAGTTGTTTTATCCTTCATCATGCAAACAAATCTTACTGGTCTATCCAGCACAGGGGATTGCACCCGTAGAAACTAATTACATAAGGAAATACTGATGTATCGAATGTAAACTGAACTGATCATGGAGGACAGTCACCTTACCTAGATGCTGTGGTCCCTTTGAGTGACCAGCTCTGGACTGAGTAGAGTTTATGTACAGCTCATACATAAAAATTCAAGTGGAAAAGTTTGACATGGGACATTGTAAGAGATAATGGCCTTCCTTACTTTTCAGTCTGAGACGGCCATAAATTTATTTCTCTGAAGTGAGTCGATAGCTCATTTTTTAACAGAATACAAAATATTTGTTTAAGATTTCTTTTGTCTGCACCAGCATAGGATAGATTTTGCTCTGAAGAATCAAAGGTTGAATCCAGCTTCATTTAGAAACATCAGGATATCAATGAAATCTGAATCCAGTGTGTAACGTAGCCAGCAAGCATGTTTGCAGATCTCACTCCCACTTTGCTGTTGGTATTCATTCAACACCAACAGTATTTTACGAAAGATGTCAAAACAGCTACCTACTAAGCAGTAGCTTGCCCACAGTATCTACTGATTTTGAAAATGGAAGCATATGGTGGTCATGCTCACATCAGTCTTAAAATACTGACATAAGGTTACGCTGAAAGAAAGACGTGCAGGAGCATAATCCTGAAAAAGAGTCTTACAATATGCCATCCATGTGGTAAAGAAAGCTAAACTGTGCCCTTGGCACAGAAAATAAGCCCTTTTGCTGGCTGGAGCTCTAGACAGAGATGTCTTCAGACAGCATATGGTCCCAGCTCATGTGCTGGAAAGGCAAGTCTGTACTGCCCTCCACGCTCTGGAAAACATTTTACAGTCAACAGGAGTAAGGATTCAGAAGGAAATGTAATGCCTCCTTTTCCTTTGTACCAGGACTTAGGCAATATAAATGCATAATTCACAAGGTAAGAAGGATGCCTTGGCTAGTCCAGAAAAATAAGGCAGTTTATTACTGCCTTCTATTTTTGGACTCAAAATTTTGCAATATAACAATTTTTTGAAGACCAACTGAAGATCTCTTGAAGAACTTCAGGAGAAAAGATAGCAAGAAGGTGAAGAATAAGTCAGTTTGAATACTGATTAAATGGAACTACCAAAAAAAAAGATGTTAATCAATGACAACTAGCTACTCAAATGAATTCTCTATATTCTGTTCTCTTAAAAATCTTGCAAAAAACCCCAAAAGATTGCATGACATGCTGGCATGTCTATTTCTGTAAATGTTGTTTTGTTTTCTCAAGCCCAGCTTTGCCAATGGGAAATGACAATTCCCCAAGGGAAAGTACGCATGCATTGGGACGTGCCAGAAGATGGGTGAGTAAAACCTCTGTGCTTGTCCACTACGTATGTGTGTAAGTCATTGCTTTTCTGGAGCTCCAGATAGTTTGCACAACCTCTTCTTTGGTGGTTTTATTTTCTTAATAAAAACGTACTTGGAAGAAGCACAGCATTCTAACTGGAGACTGGATCACATTAGAAACAGAAGACAGAGATGAGAGAGTAGCAGTCGACCTTGCCCTCTGCACATCGCCTTTCCTGCTTGCCTCTCCCCCTTGCAGCTACCTACAAATTACAGTGAGCCCTCTTGCACTGTGGTTTCACATCTTAGCAGCATGATACAATAAGCCCCGCTGCTCCGCTCACCTCATCCCCACCCACGGCGTCCCTGCCACTCTGCGCGCCCTGTCCCAGCCATGGTGGCTCCACTGCTTCCCCACCCCCTCCGGCACAGCCGCTGCGGCAACCGATACACAGCGACACAGTGCCAAAACAGCGCCAGGGAGCTGTCTGAGGGTGTGGGGCAAATTT
>WEKX01019089.1:0-11312 GCA_013390025.1 Pitta sordida
GCCTCTTCGGATGCCCAGCACCTTAAAATTGTCTACCACCTCTCCACAGTAGTGTTGGTGGGTGGGGAATGATCATTTTGATCAGCTGTCTCTGCTGCTCCTTCCTCCTCAGAGGGAGGACTCCCCACACTCTTCCTCTGCTCCAGCATGGGGGCCCCCCCATTAGAGATAGTCCTACAGGAACTTCTCCAATGTGGGTCCTTTCCACAGGGTGGAGTCCATCAGGAACAGGTTGCTGCAGTGCATGTCACCCATGGAGCCACCTGCTCCAGTGTGTGCTCTCTCCATGATGCCACAGGTCCTGCTAGGAGCCTACTCCAGTACAGAATTTCCATGGGATCATAGCCTCCTTCAGGCATGCATCTGCTCTATAGCTCTGCTGCACCGGGGCCTCCATGAGCTGCAGAGGGACAGTCTACCTCACCATGCAACACAGGCTGCAGGGGAATCTCAGCTCAGGCCTCTGGAGCAGTTCTTCCTCCTCCTTCCTCACAGCCCTTGAGAGCTGTTTCTCTCCCATAGTCTCACTTCTCTATCTGGTTGCTCTTACATAGTTTTTTCTCCCCCTTCTTTAAGCTACTGTCCCAAAGGTGCTACCTTTGTCTGATTGGCTCAGCCTTGGCCAGTGGCATATCTGTCTTGGAACCGGCTGTCATTTGCTCTATTAGACATGGGAGAAGCTTCTGGCAACTTCTCACAGAATCTACTCTTGTACTTCCCTCGCTAAAAACTTTGTCAAGGAAACACAATACAGTCAGTCCAGAAGCAACATCAGCACACTTAAATGGAGAGAGTCACACAAATGCTTGACTAAAATCTGACGCAAATCTAGAGCCAGCCATATTCAAACTGGAAATAAATCAAAAGTTTGAATAATACATATAATATGTTCCCAGAATAAATGCCTCTGAGAATTAATGAATCTGTTCTCTGTCTCTTTATCCCCATTTAAAGATCGGACATGTTTTGGATCTTGATCTATTAACTAAAGCTACCTATAAGTCACATACATGCTATTGGGCTCAACAGAGGGGTTAAGTGATTATTTTTAATGTATAGGGAACTAATTATCTATTGGTCATTTCAGGCATTAGAACAAGCTAGTATAAACTTTGACTTTACTGTAGTGGAACTGAAAAGTGATGAGAAGTGCATTAAAGAGTTATTATACTCAGAAGTATTCATTCTCACTTCATTCCATAATTCGTATCTAATAAAAAAGAGCAGGAAGTCCTTGTGATAAGTGTAGCCCTGTGATGTGTGTATTTGTTAACATTCTCATCCAGACCATAGACAGACTTCCTTTAATTATATTATGTGAAGGTGTGAATTTTTAACATGGTGAACAACTGGTGACTTCTCAGCAGTTCAAGCAAAATTCCTCTGATATGGAGTCAACACATAAGTACCAACAGAGAAGCCTTGGCTCAAAGCTTTTGAGTGAATCGAAGTCCTAGCTGTGGGAGAGATGTGCGGGGCCTCATAGTTATCAGACCAAAGTTACCAGGTTGCCCCAATACCCTGACACTTGCTGGTCTAGTGATAGAAGACTTTGTAATTCTTTGATGGTCAATTACTCAGAGTTCCCTTATTGCTATTCTGAAGCGTGGTATGGATGTTATGTTTTTCCAGGCACATGAGGGTTTTCAAATGTGGTTAATAGGATCAGGGAACCTGGCTGTCATCCAAATTAATATATCTGAAGGATGAATTTCAGAAAGCATATTTATAGTAAAATATCGCGAATATTTCCTGAGTTACCAGTTATTTCCTGAATTACCAGATGTAGCAATATGCAAAAGTGCTTTTAAAAACACAGTCTGCTTTGCAGGGAATTATGTTGCCCTTTAATAAATGTCATTGTTTATCTTGGTATACATATACTTACATGCTACACATCTGAACATTTTCTCAATACTTTTTTATTATTATTTGTAGTAATAATTTAGTAAATCACCCCATTTCAGTAAAGGTGCCTCATCTGACTTTGGTTTTCTGCTACATTAGCCTCAGATCTGCCCCTTAGATTATTTCTTAATACTGCAGCTATTTTATATTTCTTGCTGGGTGGCTTAGCAATTACATGAACATGGTAAATAAGAATTAGGGAATGTGAAATGTGTTCGCTTAGTAGATGAACTAGATGATCCCATGGGTCCCTTTCAACTCAGAATAACCTATGAAATGAAAAAAATGTATGGTAGTAGATATGAAATTGTCTGAAAACATTGAGTTTATAACAAATCACGAATAAATTGTATAACTTCTTGCTAGGTTAGGATGTTCATACCAGATGTTAGACATAGGTACGCTAAGATCATAATTCTCTGGCACTGAAGATGACTGCCAAAGGACAGCTAATATTTGCACTAAACTCTTGCAATCTCCAAGACTGAGTAACTGCAGACTACCTATTATGAATGATCCTAACTTGTGCCTAACTCCAAAATTGTGCCTGGGAAATATTTGAAAGAGCTCTAATTGGTTGTAAGAGATGGTCAAAGAGGAAGAATATTGTCTCAACATTGGTATCAGGTACTTGGACAATGCAAGGTACACTGGAAACTTAATCTAAGATCTTGATCAGCCTATGTACCAAAGTGCTGCTCCCTGGACTGTGACTGGAGTGTGGTTCCTATAGAAAATTAAGNCTTGGTACAAGCCAAAACTGTAGTAGTAACTGTTGTAACAGCTTAACAGATGATCTAGTTCTGGTTTGGGAATATTTGCTGGCTCTGTTTATTTTCATACTACTGACATAGCCTACAGAGGCTAAAAACATAATACATAAAAAATGATTCAAAAAATAGCAAAAAAATACAAAGAGGCATATAAAGTAAGGAATACATATTACTGACAAATCCGAGAAGGAATTCGCTTTAGGCCACAAAGACCTGAAGACTAGGAGAGTATCACTAAATGCTTACTTTAGGCTTACAAAAGTCCCTGTGGATCTTTTCTTGGATATTGTCAGGACCAGAATAATAGCGTGCTTTAGAAAAGGTAAATCTCTGGGGTTTTGCTCAACAAGTGCAAATGCAAATAGTGGTTGAACTGAAGGCGGTTGCATGAAATAGGATTTTCTCAATGTCAGGGCATATGTTCCATAAGAGGACAGCATGGAGTGTAAGTTTGAAAAAAGCAATCTATCCTAGACTCTTGGGAAATTCTGCTTATTGCTGATTTATTGCACCCAGCACATAAGACTGTGAAGCCAGGCAGATGTTACTGCAAAATACTGGGAAAATGGATTGTACCCTATGCCATAGGAACAGAGCAGGAGACAAGATGTAGTAGGTGGTGTATGAGAGGGAATTAAAGGTTCATTGCAAATCTATGCCTGGAGCTCTAGAAAAGCAATTATAGAGGTGAGCTGATCACTTCCCATTACAGATGAACTACTACACTACATAACCTTGTCACTCTAATACTTTAAGAAGCGGATGTATGGAAAATATGAGATAACAAGAATATCTGGTGACTAAAGATATACAAAATATGCTTTGCTTTTCAGAATACTGGCATTTAACACTCACCCAAACCTTTGAAAATGTAACAGCTGTGGAAAGTTTACTCTTAGAAGTCTCTCCGATTGTATAGTCACATGTACATGCATGTATGTATATGTATGTGTATAAATGCATGTATATAGCCACCTGTCTCTCTACATATAAAATGTGCAGCCAAAACCAAAAAAACTCAATGGATGTAATGCAATACTATGTGACAAAAAGATGGGATTTGTATATCCCTCAGAAATGTAAAACCAGATTCAGATAGCATTATGAATCAAACCAGTTAACCACCATTAAATATGTATTTTTTACGTTTATTTCCATACTGATGTTGTCTTCTATGCCTAGCCATTTAGTTTTCTAATGAAAGCATTCTAGCTCTCCTGTCACAAGTACATCCACACTTTTGTGTCAAAAAGACAGTGCATGCAACAAAAGCATCTTAGTGAGCAACTGCAGATGGGTCTGTGTGTTCTGGTTTGAGAAGTCTTTTTTCCTCTGGCAGCGAGGGGGGCTAACAGCAGCTGCCTGTGCCTCCATTGCTGCCAAGGAAACCAAGGTCAAAAAGTAGATAGAGGTGTCTCTGTGAATAACATATTTAAGACAGGAAAAAAAAAGTAATAACAGCACAGATGACGGCAGGAGAGGAGCCTGTGAGAAGCTGAAGAGCTATGAAGGCACGGCCAGGCCGGCTAGAGGACGGGTAGGAAGTGTTCCAGGTGTCTCGCTGCTGCTTGTAGAATAGACCATAGTAAAGCAGACTGTCTGCCTGCAAACCTATGGAATAGAGAGAGAAAGCAGAGGTGTAGAATCCACCTGAGGCCACACTGAAGATGAAGGATCATGATGCGAAGCTGCAGATGTCTTAGAGACCAAAAACATGGAGCCAGACCTGAGAGCTCTGCAGAGATCCTTTGGACAGATACTTTGTGACAGAACTGCATTGTGGTAGGATCTGATCTATATACTTTGGGATGGGCTCATATATGAAGCAGAGAAGCCAGTGCTTAAAAAACTGCATCTTGTGCTGTGACTCTCGCGCAACAGAGACTGGAAGGGCTGTCGTCCCTGGGTCGAGATCTCACTTGGGAAAGGGTCATGAAAGAATTTTCCTCTCATGAGAGAGAAAGAGGACTTTATGAAAAGGCAGAGAGACGATTTCTTACCCTAAAACTGGTCAGAAATACCAACTTGCCTGTTCTTTCCCCTACCCTTGTTCCCCCTTTGTCTCCTGGAGGAAAAAAAGGAATATGAGACCTGTTGTAAGAAGAGGAGGGGTTGCCTTTAAAATGATGCATCTCACACTAAGCTCTGATCTTGTTAGTTAATAAATAAATCCTTTATATTCCTCACTTGTTGCTTGTCTTGTTTTGCCTGTGATAAAACTTTTTTCCATTTTTTTTCTCCGGGAGAGGTTGTGGGTGAATCTCTGGCATCCAGCCAGGGTCAAACCACAACACTGTGCCACAGGCTTAATTCCCCTTTGCTACTGCTGCAAACTCTCAGTATATCTCCACTAACATAAAATCTGTGCACTTGTGACCAGAGTTAGTCTCCCAAATAAAAACTGTGTCACTTTCCGATTATTGTAATTTCAAAAAATCACAGAATATTCTGAGTTGGAAGGGATCCACAAGGATCATCAAGTCCAAATTTTAAACACCATAAATGCTTCCCTGGAAGGAATTAAACTTGTGTCTCCTGCATGAGAGGCAGGGACACTGACCACTATGGTAAAGTGGATTTCATCTATGCTAAAGTGGATTTCAAAGGTATCTCTATTATCTTCCTTGGTAAACAGGCAATTTATTCACTGCTGATACAAAGGAGAGGAGCAGTAACACTCAGCAGAAGTTGATGTAGCAAGTGCATAAGTTTTGGAAATTCCACATTTATATCCTGTGTTATTGCCCACATATCCAGCTGCATTCTATACAGTCCATACTACAGAAAATTTAAATTTGCAGTTCCAATTGTATCTTCCTTTTCAAGAATGAGTGTAAATTATGGCTATGTTTACCTTTACTTTTTAAACTGACAGGTATCAACAGATAATAAATTGTTGTTCAGGGTGTGACAGGTGTGATTAACCAACCAGAGGAAAAAAAAATCCATTGCTTTTAGACTAATCAACATTTGTCTTCTTCCCAAGTGTGTGATTCTGCATTTTCCAAGAATGCATCTGTAGCCACTTGCTAAAAGGAACACTGCACATTTATTATATCTGAGACAGCATCATTGCAATCAACTAAAACTTGAGATCTGCTGAACGCTTGAAACTAATTTTCAAATATCTTTCTTTTCTTTAATTGAGATTTGTTCTGCTGACAGACAAATGCACCCTCAGCTGAATTTGAATAGAGCTACTGCAATATTCAGTGATTGTACTGGAATGAAAAAAATCATGCAGCCTGGTTCTGTGCATAGTTGTGTCTAAGAATGTCTCTCAGATTGACCTGACTCCAATTTTTCCTAATTAAAAGTGGTAATAACTGTTTTATTGGATCTAAATTACACTTTTACCTGACAAAATTATTTTAGAGTGTGACCTATCAGCTTAATGACATTTTGAGGCTGGGCAGAACTATGCATAAATTAGAACAGACCAAGATGCTTGGCAGTAAACAGGTAAAGCACCAAAACACAAATGGAGGATAAAAGCACATCAGAACATTGCAGCTAATGAGGTTTGCAATTTGGAATGGAATCAGAGCTAACTCCGCAGAGTATTGATTACCAGGCTAATAGCTAAAATAGATAAAGAATGTTTCTGCAAAATATAGCAAAAAAGCTACGCCAGGGGAGGTTTAGACTGAATGTTAGGAAGAGGTTTTTCACAGAGTGATCGCTCATTGGACTGGTCTGCCCAGGGAGGTGGTGGAGTCGCCATCCCTGGAGGTGTTTAAGAGTAGACTGGATGACGAGCTCAGTGACATGGTCTAGTTGGTGGGGTGTTGGACTGGATGGTCCTGTGGGTCCCTTCCGGCTCAGAGTGGCCTGTGAGCCTGTGAGCCTGTGAGGGAATTAGGTTTATGGCCACAGCTCTGGGGTGCGGGTTCGATCCCTGTATGGGCATTAGCTGGGGAGTTGGACTAGATGATCCTTGTGGGTCCCTTCCAACTTGTAATATTCTGTGATTTTGTGATTCTTCTGGTAGGTTGAAACAATAAAGTCACAAATTGTGGCTGAGGGAAATATTCTGGAAAGGATTGACAAGACAAGAGCAAAGTTTCATATCACAACATCGTTGCCATAAATTTTAAGGTTATGTGGGAAGGATTTGTAAATTCAGACCTGCAAAAGAATTGTATTCCTATTATGATCTGGAACAAGTAATTAACTTATTTGGAAAACAGAAAAGAAACTAGTCACTTAAAGTGATACAGGGATCTTCCTGCAAAAGTTCTCTTACAGGCCTTGAAGTTTTTTCCTCCTCTAGTCATAACTCGTGTCCTCAGTCAATTGCTATAAAAATAGTTAGCACCCCCCCCCCCCNATAAAAAAAAATTTCCCCCCCCCCCCCCCCCCAAACACCCCTCCCCTAACAACAAAAAAAGAGAAAATACATGGTGCACTTATGATGTGTACTGTATGACTTTCTCTTTCATCTAGAATATATTTTTCCAAAGCTTGGAAAATTATTTTGTTACTCTCTTCAGCATGGGATGTGCCTAAACATATATATTCCCATTTATTGAATATTCAGGGAATAATCTCTCAGAAAAAAACATAGCTGTATTTTTTTACTCTCAGTATTACCATGCACTGAACTTCTGATAACCAGGTGTGCTCATCTGGAGGGTAGAGTTGTACACTCTGGAATCAGTGATTATTTTTATGAACAAAACTCCAAAAACTCCAGTGAATTGTGACTGGGGCAGTTCAGCCCACACATGTGGCCTGAAATATCTTATCATGAGCTCTGTTTCTGCCTATATTGAACAAATCCCTTTATCATCAACTTCAGGTTTTATAGGCTTGCTTCCAAAGCTCTGCTGTCTAAATCCACTTTTGATAACAGCAGTATGTACCAGACATCTTGGATTGACTTAGGAGGAAACTGAGATGTCTAATAATCTCTTTCTATTGCAGTCTCCTATACCATGGTATCGCGGTCTTATTCGTGTCCCACAAAGCCCGCCTTCCACATAGAATGGCAGCTCATTAATATGCCAATTTGCCCCGCACCTTCAGACAGCTCCCGGGTGCTGTTTCAGCACTGCCCTGCTGTGTACCAGTTGCCACAGTGGCCATGTCAGGGCGGGGGGAGGGAAGCGGCAGAGCTGCGGCCATGCTGGGCGTGGGGTCAAGCAGTGGAGCCATTGCCACGGCTCTGTGGGCTAATTTGCATATTCATGAATATTTGAATATGCATGCATGCCAGGTTGCACATGCGCAGTTGCCAAAAGGGGTCTTCTTAATGGCTGAAAAATCATACCGCTAAGATATGAAGCCACAATATGGGGGGCCTGAAGTGGAAGAGGGCCAACTGTATCTTCAGGAATCCCTTATGAAGAAACTAAAGATTCTTCTCTTTATTTATAATGGAAAACTGAAACACAAACACTGTATATATATACAGTTGACATAAACAACACCTAACCTGTGTTTGAAGGCAAATGTGCTGATTGCTGGAGTTGTCTGCAGGCAAATTTCATTGGAATTAGGATGGTGGCCATTTTGGAGGGAAATATAAAGCAAATGTGTTTTTTAGTTTTAAGCTTCTTAGGTTCCTTTCAAAGAAATGCATACATTCTTTTATAGATGTAGACATCAAGGAAAGAAAAAGTACAAAAAAACCCAGAGAACAAAACCCCTCCACATCTTAGCAAACTGAGGATTCAGGAGCATGGTAGCTCATGCATCTATTGGTAAAACAAACGAAAGTACCTCACATTGCATGTTGTGTCAGTCTTTCACAGAATCACAGAACAATTGAGGTTGGAAAAGGCTTCTGAAGGTCATCTAGTACAACCCTTCTGTCCTAACTGAGCCACCAAGATGTCCAGGACCATGTCCAAATAGCTTTTGAATCTCCAAGGACGAAGACTGCACAACTGCTCTGAGCAACCTGTGCCTCTGCTCAGTCACCCTTAGAGGAAAGAATGTTTCCTGATGTTCACACAGAGCCTCTTGTGTTTCAGTTTGTGTTCATTGACCCTGATTCTGTCACTGAACACCACTGAAAAGAACCTAGCTCCTTCTTTCATCCCTTCAGGTATTTACGAACATTGATATGATCCTTCTGAGACTTCTTGTCTTCAGACTGTACAGTTTCAGCTCTCTCAGCCTTTCCTCACAAGAAACAATGCTCTAGTTTCTTCATCAATTTCACATCCTTTTTCACTAAACTGACTTCAACATGTTCATTACTCTTTAGTACTGAGGAGCCCAGAACTGAAAGCAGCACTCCAGGTGTGGTCTTATCAGGACTGAGTGCATGGGAAGAATTACCTCTCTCCATGTTCTGGCAATGCTTTACCTAATGCAGCCCAGGATACCAAATTCAGTCAGAATACCATAGCCTATTCATTATGATCCAGTGCTTAAAATATCTACTTTCTTTATGGTTTTCTTCTTATCCTTACTATCTACATTCTCCTCAAAAAGCTCAGAAAACTATTGGACCAGTTCTTACTTCAGTAGCCAGAAAAATCTGAGTCAACTGAATTTACTGATTATCAAGAAACAAGGATTATTTCCGTAAGTCCATGAAAGTAGCGGGAATTGTGAAAAATAGAGGGGTTAGTTAGTTTTTGAGGGTTTTATGGAGCCTTACAAGAGAGAAAGGTGTTGAACTGTCATGAAATGACTGCTTATAAAAGACAGGTAAAGAATTCCAATGACAGGTCACAAAAGATCCTAACGCCTGTCTACAATATACAAGGTATTGACAGCTGTTCACAAGATCTTCCTCAGGACAATAAGTACACACCACGCATGGGTGTCACTCATAAAAGAGTAATAACTTTTCCTTGTAGTACTATTTCAGAACTCGGGAGAAGTCACACCTGAGGAGTCACACATGAAAGATCATATGTGATGAGGTTTGAGGTAAATTGGGGCTGAGCCAAAGAAGAAAAAAAAAAAAAACAAACCACCCCTCCCCCTCACCAGGTTTGGAAAAAAAAAAGGTGTGAAAAGTACAAACTATTTACTTTAGTAAACAGACAAGTTAAGATACAACAGTATTGAACAACAAAACCTGAGGTATCCCACAAGCCCTGTGATGTAAAGAGTCCTGTGATGTGGAAAGTCCTGAATGTGAAGAGTCCTGTTGGTCTCTATGAGATTCCACCAGACAGTCCCAGAAGAAACTCCTCAGGTGCACAGAGAGCAGCTAGAGCTCAGGGTTCTGATGCAGACACTCCAGGGGAAAGCAAGAGATGATCAGGAAGAACCCCTGGGAGGCAGGGGAAGGGAATTGCAAGCCCTCTCTCCCTCTACTTGTGGCTGGAGTGCAGCAAGAAGAAAATGTCCAAGGAAAAAACAAAAAAAGGAAAATGGAAAAAAAAAGAAAGAAAACAAGAAAAAAAAGAAAAAAATATGGGGCTCTCCCAAAAGCTGGAGAAAAACCCACCAGAGCAGTCCCTCTTCAGCCCCACACAACTGCAGCTGTCAGAGAGCTCCAACCAGCTCCCTCCGTCTGCCGCCGCTGTGTGAGCTACCCAAACTTTTTTTTTTTTCCTTCAACTGGCTCTTCTCAGTTTTGGGGTTTTTTTTTCTCATCTTCTGGATAGAGAGAGAAAATGACCTTGGTGTTGCTAAGGACCAGTATCCACAACAAAATTCCTCATAAACTGAAGCCCAAACACAAAGATATAGAATATCTCCACACCACCCTAGGACAATATGGAAAGCTGCCTTTTGCTTGAGCTAAATAATTTTGCAGGATTTGAGAGGGTTGAATTTTTAAAACAGGGGATGTTTTTCCAGTAGAGAAAATATTGGCATACTAAGTAGGATTTATGATTTACATAATCACAGAATTACAGGATCATTTAGTTTGGAAAGGACCAACAGTTTTTCTAAATTCACGCTTGATTCGAAGCTTTGACTAGACTTGGTTTACCAAGGCCCTTTCTGGTTTAGTGTTGCTTGTTTCTGAGGAAAGTGTTCCTACAACCAGCCTAATACATATGCATAAAACCTCATGAATATGTATCCCATCATCATTATGTCATTAATTTACACTTCGTTTTAAGCCTTTGACCAACCAGCTCCAATGGTTTATATTCCCTTGCTCGCCGCTTAAACTAAAACTCCGTTCTGTTTATAATTCTATGCTGGGAAACTAGGAATTGTGCCCTTAATATTGAGCCTTAAATTTCAGACCTGGCAAATCACAAAATCACAGAATCACAGAATATTATGAGTTGGAAGGGACCCACAAGGATCATCTAGTCCAACTCACCATCTAACACCCGTACAGAGACCAAGAGCACATCCCAGAGCGTAACACCAACCTAGATCCCTCAGAGTCTAGCAGGCCACTCCGAGCCGGAAGGGGCCCAGGATCATCCAGCCCCACACCCCCCAGCTAGACCATGTCACTAAGCTCCTCGTCCAGTCTTCTCTTAAACACCTCCAGGGACGGCGACTCCACCACCTCCCTGGGCAGCCCATTCCAATATGCAATTACTCTCTCTGTGAAAAACCACTTCCTAACGTTAAGATTGAACCTCCCCTGGGGTAACTTGAGGCCGTGCCCTCTCGTTCTGGTCCTGTCAGCCTAGAAGAAGAAGACTACACCCATCTGGCTGCAACCTCCCCGCAGGTAGTTGTAAACAGCAATGA
>WEKX01019089.1:11480-29795 GCA_013390025.1 Pitta sordida
GTCACTGGATCATAAAAGGAGATCAAGTTAGTCAGGCAGGACCTGCCTTTCCGAAATCCATGCTGACTAGATCTAATGTCATGGTTGTTCTGCAGTTGCTGTGTAATGGCACACAAGACCATCTGTTCCATGACTTTGCATGGGACTGAGGTCAGGCTGACTGGTCTGTAGTTGTTAGGATCATCTTTCCTACCCTTCTTGTGGATGGGTGTCACATTGGCCAATTTCCAGTCTTGTGGCACAACCCCAGTAAGCCAGGACTGTTGGTAAATTATGGAGAGTGGCTTGGCGAGTTCATCTGCTAGTTCTTTCATGACCCTCGGGTGGATTCCATCCGGTCCCATAGACTTATGAGGGTCCAAGCCACTCAGCAAGTCTCTGACTACCTCCTCTTGGATTACAAGGGGGGTGTACTGCAATGCCTCGAACACCTACTAATTCTTCTAAATCCAAATCTTCTAGCTATTTCACTAAAATCTCCAAATTTCTAAGTCTTGAAATTATAACTATCTCACTAAAATCTATTCATTTCTAAATCCTCAAATCAGTGCCCTGACGCATGGTCTGATGTCTTTATTCAGCCTGACAAGAATTTACAATGAGTATCATGTCCCTTTACCTGTGGGTTGTGATACCCGTCACCATGGGTGGCCTAGACCAGAAAGGTGTGAAGGCAGCAATGTTGGGACCTTGTCATGATCCCTTGGCATGTCTTTTCAAGGCCCAGTGTCTCTAGGGTTTTCAGTAAGATTCTTAAGGTGCAGTGACACGCTGCCTCTAGAGTGTGCTTGCTGATGTGATTGATAGTCTTTATTACTTCTATGTATCTGTTCTGTTAACGGCATTGTAATTCTTTAATACTTCCATACCCCTCCCTTCCAATTTAACATTACTGACACAGTTTAATATTCTCTAAAGCAACATAACTTTAGTACAGTGGTAAGTGTCCCCACCTGGCGTGTGGGAGACCCGGGTTCAATTCCCGCCAGGGAGACAGTGTTAAGAGTTGGACTCGATGATCCTTGTGGGTCCCTTCCAACTCAGAATATTCTGTGATTCTGTGATAAATTAACATAAACTATGGACATAATAGAGTCTAGTTGCTCTAATTACAATCCGATGACTAACTTGGAGATACTCACAGAGAGCTTCTATGCCAGTGGAGGTTTAGATTTGATGTTAGGAAGAGCTTTTTCACAGAGAGAGGAATGGAATTCAATGGAATGATCTGCCCAGGGAGGTGGTGGAGTCGCCATCCCTGGAGGTGTACAAGAAAAGACTGGATGAGGAACTCAGTGACATGGTCTAGATAATGGGAGGCTCAGATATGCTGGAGGCGTGATGGTTTCTTTCCTGGATCTCAAAGTGCAAAGAAATCTCAAACAGGAGTTAGCTTTGGTCAAATAGTGAAGTTTTATTATCCCGTGAAGCAGCAATCGCAATAGAAGAAAGTGAGATAGGAAAGGTAAAGAGAAAGGGAGAGAGAAAAAGGGTTCAATAGCCACCACCAGAAGATCAGTGCTCAGAGCATCCTCATAGAAGCTGTCTTCCAAGTGGGAGTGGCTTTTGAAAAGTAGTTGCTAAGGGGGCCATCTTTATACCATATGTTCCCCTTTCCCCTCTCTTCTGTTCCAATCTGTCTTTCTCTGTCACGTAAGACCAAGAAGTGTCTGAATAGTGTCCAACACAAGGTCAGTTTCTAGTGGCCTTTTGCCATGAAGTGTGTTTTTGTGTTGCAAGGACAGGGCTGTATGCATATCTTTTTCTGTCTCTGGAAGCTGGCAAGATGGCCACAGCATATCCTGTATCACACAGTCTCTACAAGGCCAGGGAAGAGGATCACAGTATATTTTGTCTCCTCTCCTGGAACGCAGCAGAGATAGCATATCTTGTTCCACACAGTCCCTTTTCGGTGTTATCAACACCCTGGTTTTCACAGTCCAGTNCACGGGATTCACGAAAATAGCAAACCCACTACGTAGTCAAGTATGCCATGCCCGTAGCCACGCTCCCTCCTCTAATAAAATCTGGAGGATGGTCCTGAGAGCGGGGCTTGTTTCAGACGTCTGGCTGTGCTCCGCCAGGGCGGGGGGCAAGCGGTGGGTGCTGGCGCCGCAGCAGAGCGGGGTGTCCCGGTGCCACAGCAGCGCAGGGTGTCCCAGCGCCAAGGCAGCGCGGAGTCTTGGTGGCGTGTGAGCGACGAGAATGGTGACCAAACAGACTGGGGTCATGGTAGGTTCTGCGCATGCGCCAGGTCCCACAACTCGCTGGAAAATCAACAGCGAGTATGTGACCTCGCAAATTACAGATCGCGACTATGCGGAGGATCACTGTATTTTAAATCCTTCCATATAGATAGGCAAAAGAAAGACTGGAACACTATTTTAACATACATCTACTATTCAAGCTTTTCCTGAATCCATATGTTGGTGGACATACTCTAGAGGCCTGTTATACACTGTCATGTATGGAAAAACTCTCTTCATATGCTACAGAAGTTAAGTAGGTCTTGACCCAAAATATAATTAAGTTATTGCAGGAATCTCCAGCCTTTGGGGAGTTTAAGTCATAGTTGTGATGACCATTTTAAGTTACTACACAGAGTCCCATAAGTTCACATTCAAGCATTTCTCATCAATCATTTGATAGACTAAATAGAATGGCTTGCATTAGAAGGAACCTTTACAGATCATCTAGTCTCCATCTCCCCAGAAATGATCAGGGATGTTTTCAACATGATCAGGCTGCTCAGAATCCCGTCCAACCTGACCTAGAATGTTTCCAGGGATGGGGCACGTGTAGGCTCTCTGGGCAACCTTGTCAATTGTTTCCTCACCTTCATTGTAAATATTTCTTCCACATATTTAGTCTGAATCTACCGTCCTTTTGTTTAAAACCATAACTCCTTGTCCTATTGCTACAGGACTGACTTTGCAGAGGATGAGTTAGAGAGGGCACTGGGATTAGAATTAAATTAACTTAATTAACTCAAATAGTAATGAACTCTAGCGATTTTATTATATGCATGTCTCTCTAGCTGCATTTAAAATCATAGTTTCACAAAGTTTAATCATGTCCTTCTACTTTCCAGAAAAAGACTGTTAGTCTTCTTTCCTCAGATGAGAAAACTGCAAGGAAGTAGACTTTTTAAATTGTTGGTTAATGTGGAATGCTTCTGTTCTTGGCAGCCTTTGAAATGAACATTTAAAATCAGACTACACTTTTAAAAGACTCAAGCCAAAAAATACTGGATGCTAAACTAAATCTAGGGCTCAATTGCATTATTGTCTCTCGCGTGCCTCATCCATCACATGATACTATTAGTGCTACCTGAGCATGATGGTATCTCTGTCTCACAGTATTACTGACATTATAGATCACTAAGAGATGTTGTATACTTGCCCTGTTGTTTGCCCGCTTTTATGCTTTTGCCTAAGCTTTGAAGATAGCCCATTACTGAGGACAGGATACGTGTCTAGAAAGAATTTTTATCTGAATGGGAACATTATGTTCTCAGCTGTGCTGCTCACAGTAAACTGAGATTAGTTTCTTGTTCACTTTTTACATATTTGTTTAGTCTTTGACCATAAATTTCTTGTGACAATTAATATTCTTTCTAGACTGTCTTGAACAAACTTACGGAAACAAATTATAAATTCAATGATAGGGGGACAATTCTGTCATTGATGGTGTTCAATTTAAGCTCTACCAAATAAACAAGAAAGGACAGTTCTTTGCTTTTAAATAAATTAACATCTGATGTTCTAAACAAGAATGTGACCTGTGGTCATACTTTACAGGGATGGTACCATCACTACCTATAAACCATGTAATGTAATTTTGGAGAAGGAAAATAAATGAACTTTTAATATATGCAGTATGTTTTGGATGAACTTCTGAACTTTTGAGAAAGAAAACTGCATCTTTTACGCTAACATAAACCCCCCAAATTTCAAAGCCTTACATGCGTTTTTAGGTATGCTTATGCATCATTTCACAGGTTCACAAGTTCACAGGTTATTCTGAGTTGGAAGGGACCCACCGGATCATCTAGTCCAGCTCCCAAACCTGTAGGAGCAAGCCACATTTGGCTAAAAAGCATCACAGTATGAAAAAGAGCAAAGGCCTGAGAAAAGCTGAGAAGTCAGACAGGCCTGCAGCTAACTAAAACAATCTCATTGTACCAAAGATGTTGATTTCTATTCCCTTAAGCAATCTCACGGTAATGAGAGAAGAGTCCTTCACTTCCCTGGGTGCTCCCATGAGAGTGTCCTTGCACCCTGAAGGGGTCCCACGGAGGGAGGTATTACTTCCTCCTCTCCCGTGCGGAAGTATGTAAACTTATAGACAGGTTTTCATGTGAAGCTCACTGGTAAACACCACCTGCAGTGTGAAAAACATGTTTACTTCACTGCATAAGAATTGCTCGGGATTTCAATAAAGAGATTCAGCGTGTTAACCTGCATACGGAGTCTGCGTCTCTCGTCACCTCTCTACAAATGGTGCCCTCGAACAGGGTTACGAGTTTTTGTCTGGACTCTGAGTGAAGACCTGCCGACCCAGCCCTACGATCGATCTCTGACTTCAGCTCCGCCGCGTACCCACCCCGGACCGGCAAGTATAATGCGACCTCGGGTCTATGGGAACGGCTGTGTACGATGGGTCAGGCAGTGAGCAAATATCAATGGCTTCACCTCAAGACGCTAATGCGTCTCCTCAAGGAGCAGGGCTATCATACCTCTCCTCATAAAGTTATGCTGCTGCTGCTGTGGATCAATAGCAACTGCCCATGGTATCCCCTTACGGGTTCCTACAAAGTGAGACACTGGGAGAAAATCGGTGTGCAGCTTCATGCTGCACAGGCAGAGGACCACACTGTCAGCCCTGATCTGATCGTTACGTGGCGTTTAATTCTTGCCACACTACGTTCGCTACAGTCACGCCGTTCTGATGATACGCCCTCTGCCTCAGAGGCAGAGTCCCCGCCGCCCAAGCTCCCCCCCACAGATCCTCTAGAGAGAGATCTCATGCACACAGATCCCTTGGAGACGGATCTCCCGGACACAGGTCCAAACACAGCTCAAGATACAGATCAAAAAATTTTGCACTCACGGTGGGAGGAGATTTCATTGAACTGTGCACCGCTGACATAAACCCCGATGATGTAATGCCCCTGGGGGAGCCTGAGTTTCTGGATTCACAGCTTAGAAGCCCCATGTCACCCGAACCACCAGAGTTAGGTGTGGAACTTCTCCCAGGACCCGCGGACCTGCCGCTACAGGGTTCCGTTTCATACCCGCCCCCAGCGCCGCTTCAGCGGTTGCCTGGCACAGTGATTCCAGCTTTGCTGCCACTTGACACTCCCCCAACCGTATGGCCGACGGTTGGCGGTGTGCCAAGTGTGCAACAGGCTGTTGGCCCTGGTCCAGCAGGTCTGGATGGTCAACAGTCCCACCATGTTTGTACCGAGCGGTACCACCCTCCCCACACCATTGACACAGAACCGTCCCGCCTGATCCTGTGATGTCAGCCTCTCCAGTTGCCATGCGACAGGACGCTTTGCTGGCACTGCCACCCGCACGATCGCTCGCCCCTGCGCATGCCCCAGATACTGGGTGCCGCCATTTACCGATGTCTCTGAAAGACATTCTTAATAATCATGATGAATTTTTGGCAGTCCTGGTAATCCACTGATTTACTGGACTCGGACAGTGACTGAGCTGTTGTTTCTGAATGAAGCAGCAATGAGTGTTTGTCCTTCGGATGCTACCATGCGTCTAAATAGGACCAATTCATAAGTTCTCACATTCTGTCTTGCCTTTGTAGGAACTTGAAATGAATGGTACTACAGTCCTTGCTTGTATGTTGAATACTGTGCAGAGTCGAATTGTTAGCATAGGAAAGGCTGTGTTTGTGTTTTGTTTTTTCCCTGGTCTTCATGGTAGTTGCAGAGATTTGACAAAGAGCTTAAATCCTCAGATGAAAAAGCTGTCTCTCGATGTCACCAGGAGGCTGAGGCCTCTGTGTGAGCCTAGATCAAATGTTTCCTGAAAGATCTGTAGCAAAGATGACATCAACTCTCACCTGGTTTTGTAGCTGTAACACCATAATGATTGGAACAGATTGTGAAAGTAGTGTGAATTTGACATCTCCTGATATCAGTAATTTTGATAAGCAGTTGTTATCTGTTAGCTCCGTACAGAATGCAGGGATTGATTTATACACATAGAAAAATTAAGGAACTTGTCTCTCATGAACACATAGTAATATGGATTTTACTTTCAGTTAAGTTTCTGTTACTATGATTCTGGTTAGGTTTCCATTGTGATAATTATGCTCAGAATATTTTGAATAAGGTTGAGTTATAATGATTTAGGTTGAGTTTCGGTTCAGTTTAAATTTAGTTAATTGTACTTGGCTTTAAGTTATGTTTAATCTGAGCTTAAGCTGGAATTCAGTGAGATGGTTCTGTCTACAGGTAAAGTTGAATTAGAATTAATTTGCTTCCGGTTGTGTTTGAGTCAGGTTTAAGTTGCTAAGTTTAAGATCGGTTTCGTTAGGTCAATTTTGAATTCTAATTAAGATGATTTTAAGTCGAGATGGAGTTACAGATGACTCTTTGGGTTAAGACAGTTGAAGTTTAAATACAGTTAATACAATCGAAGTTTAAAGTTTAGATTAGAAAGCTAAGATGGTTAAGTTTAAATTTGGTCTAGGTTAAGATACTTATAGCTAGGTTTAAGTTTAGAGCTCTGATATAGTTTAAGATAAGATAAGTTTATATACATAAGATACAGATAAACTTAAGATTAAAGGTTAAGCTAAGTTGATTCTTCAAAAGGTTTAAATCTTACTGTTGATATAATTGTTGAAGAGTTTAAATTTAAATGTTGACATGATTATAGATGAGTTAGATTTGACATTAGATTTAGGCTAACATTAAGTTGACTCTGTATGAAGTTTTTATTCAAGTTTAGGATCAGGTTTCAGTTAAGCTAAGAAAGTTTTCAGTGTTTTTGGTATGCTTTCAGTTTATATTTTGACGCTGTGAGTAATATTTTTGTGAATTCATTGTACTTTTATTCTAGGATTTTGATTTAAGGCCATGATTTTTGCTCTAGTTAAGACAAACTTGAGGTCATTTTGNTGACAAACACATGTGCCGCTGTTGAAACCTTACAGATTTTTCAGAATGAGAGTGTCTCTTCACAAGGAGTTTGGCATATCTGGTACGGACGCTAATGATACTGTACGGTCTTGTGCAGACTGTCAGACTGTAACACCTTTGGGAGCTCCTACTACAGCTGTTCTGAGAGGTTTGACGCCTAATGTTCTTTGGCAAATGGACGTTACGCATGTTCCCAAATTTGGATGACTAAAGTATGTACGTGTTTCTATAGATACCTTTTCAGGATTTTGTGTTGCTACAGCACATACTGGAGAGAAAGTTTCTGATGTCAGACAGCATCTCCTGCATGCTATTGCCACAATGGGCCTACCGAAGGAAATAAAGACAGACAATGGACCTGCCTATACTCCTAATACTTTCCAAGTCTTTCTTCGGGCTTGGGAAATAGCTCATAAAACTGGAATTCCNCTACAGCTGTTCTGAGAGGTTTGACGCCTAATGTTCTTTGGCAAATGGACGTTACGCATGTTCCCAAATTTGGATGACTAAAGTATGTACGTGTTTCTATAGATACCTTTTCAGGATTTTGTGTTGCTACAGCACATACTGGAGAGAAAGTTTGTGATGTCAGACAGCATCTCCTGCGTGCTATTGCCACAATGGGCCTACCGAAGGAAATAAAGACAGACAACGGACCTGCCTATACTTCTAATGCTTTCCAAGTCTTTCTTCGGACTTGGGGAATAGCTCATAAAACTGGAATTCCACGATCTCCTACAGGACAGAGCATCGTTGAGCGCATGCATCAGACCTTAAAGCGCATGCTGCAAAAACAAAAAAGGGGAGCTACAGGCTTCTCTCCCCATGAACAGTTATCAAAAACTCTGTTTGTTCAGCCTGACCTCAGTCCCATGCAAAGTCATGGAACGGATGGTCTTGTGTGCTGTTACGCAGCAACTACATGGACTGGATGGAAACACTTTATGCTGGGTTAGGAATTGGTTGGATGGACAAGCTCAGAGAGTGCTGGTGAATGGTGCCACATCCAGCTGGCAGCCAGTCACCAGTGGAGTCCCACAGGGGTCAGTGCTAGGCCCGGCACTGTTCAACATCTTTATTGACGATATGGACGAGGCAATCGAGTCCATCATCAGCAAGTTTGCAGATGATACCAAGCTGGGGGCAAATGTTGAACTGCCGGAAGGGAGGAGGGCCCTTCAGAGGGACCCTGACAAGCTAGAGAAATGGGCAGACTCCAATAATATGAGGTTTAACAAGACTAAGTGCCGGGTTCTACACTTTGGACATAACAACCCCATGCACCGCTATCGGCTGGGAGAGGAGTGGCTTGAGAGTAGTGAAGTGGAGAGGGACTTAGGTGTAATGATCAACAGGAAACTCAATATGAGCCAGAAGTGTGCCCAGGCGGATAGGAAGGCCAATTCCATCCTGGCCTGTATCAGGAACAGTGTGGCCAGTCGGACTAGGGAGGGTGTCCTTCCCCAGTACTCGGTGCTGGTCAGACCGCATCTTGAGTGCTGTGTGCAGTTCTGGGCTCCCCAGTTTAAGAAGGATGTTGATAAGGTCTGTTGATAATAAGGTCCGAAGATTAATATTTTTGTGTTTGTGGAAGATCTAATACTACGACAGGGAGAGAAAGAGAGAGAGAATGAGAGAGAGAGAGTGAGCGCACATCTATGATGGGACTTTGTCAGGCCCAGGAGAAGAATGTGTTAAACGAGGCAAGGAGAAAGGGAAATTGTGAGCATTTTAGCTTATTTCGTGTTTATGACACTATGGTACAAGCAAATGCTTGTTATCTGTAAAGCTCCACAAAACCTCTGAAGTCCCTGCCTCAGTCCTGGAACACTTTTTGTTTCACAGTTCAAGTCTACAGAAATTAGAAGCTCTCAGTCCAATACACTGGCAGTACTTAGGCGTAACCAGAAAAACTGAAAATCAAAAGTTAATCATGGATATAGTAATCAGGTATTTGCCTACAATACACCATGAAAAGCGCAGGTCAGAACCCATCTCAAACATGTTAGAATTTTCTGAAAATACTACTTCACTCTGAGGAAAATATCCATGTTAGGACACAAAATGCCTTCCTCGATTTTTATATGGTTTTGATGGAAAACTCTTTATAAGTGCTTATTCTACAATGAAATTATTTTCCCCTTTCTCTGGATTTTTGTCTCTACTTGTTGAAACATTTATAAAAATAAAACAATTAAAATTACAAGAAATGAAATTAATTGTTTTTAAAATTCACATTATTAGAAAAGGAACAGAAGTAGTCACATAAGGGAGTGTCATGGCAAGATATTAATTTAGTAGTGTACCACAAAAAACATACAATGAATAAGAAGGATAAAACTAACTTTATGGGTATTTTTTTAAGATTTAGGAAGTAACTTGGAAAGAAAAAATAATTTTCTTGCTTTTTTGCAGCAATGTCAATGATAGGTTAAAATAGTAAAATTCTGTTTATCTTTTTAAGTGCTGTTTTTCTGATGGCATGTCTATTTAAAGTGTGAAATGCATAGCAACGGAACTTCCATATAGAATTCTAGAATCATAGAATTTCTTATGTTGGAACAGAATTCTAAGATCATTGAGTCCAGCCATTTATCAAAGGAAGTTCTTTGATATGTTTCATTGCAGAAATTAACCATTGTTTCATTAATATCTCCGTCTTTGAAGGATATTTCTCCAGAAAAAATATTTCCTCAATTATTTAATTTCCATGTAGCACTAAAGGAAAAAAAACATGTTTATTTTCAATTTATCACTCCTTTAAATGAGTATTTGTAGTACATCTTGTGGTTAGTAAACCATTGGAACAGACAGGCTTGCAAAAGCCTGCATTTAGTAAAAAAAATAATTCAGAAGTTTTCATCACTTTGCATAAGTTTCTGATGAACTTACACATCTTTGTATGATATTTTTCCAACATACCTGCAACTGCTTGACATCAATATTTTTTGTTCATCTTTAGCAGCTGAGATAGGTCTTTACCTGACATAGTACTTCTGGACAGCAGTTTTCTAGAATTTTTAGTGTCTACTATACTCTGTTTCCACAGAAAGCGCTGGAACATATATAACAATGAATTTACTGAAAGTGGTATTGTAAGCTCTAGAAAATCCCATGGCAAAGAAGATTCTGATCACTTAAGGTTTTGTTGCACTTTATGTAAGTTTCCATTACAGTTTTTGTTGATATGGGACTGAACAAAATTAGTATTTCAATTTTAAACAGAGTTTCTAGAAGTTTCAAATAAAAAGGTATTTCTCCATTGGTTCTGTATGTCATTAAGCATTTGTATTAAATTCTACATAATTCACGTTTTATGACAGTTCTCCATCATGCCTTTATGACTTTACTTTTATGGAAGTCTTATTTCTGACCAAGAATTTAGAATTAACTTTCACATCAAGTGTCCTGATCAGTAGCTAGAATTTAATATTACACACTGACATTATTGCATACCATTGCATTGGAGAAAAGTAAGTATCTTCCTTCTTTGTGTTAATTTAATGCCTTTTTAGAAATTCAGGTCTTCCTAGAATCATTCTAGTGATCTACTCTTGTTGCACAGACAATGATACTCACAAGAAATGTTATTTATATAAGTATTTACGCAAAAATCTGTGAGACAGCTCCTTGCTGTAAAGTTACATAGAAAGGGGAAAGTGGAATTTGACCTACAGACTTTAATGATTACCAAGCACCCTAACTTATAAAGGAGATAATCATGTAAATCAACAAAAGATTGACCTTGCAGTGAATTTTTAATAACACACTAATTGGCTGATAGATAAATCAAATTAGACTTCAGTGGCAAAGCTTCATCTCAGAGTTACATCCCTAAATCCGTTGCTAATATAAGAATTGCACATAATTCTTGAGGTAGTATGAGAACAGTTTAGGTTGAATTGTTTTCATCTATAAAAAAAGCTAATATTGAGATTAAGTCTGTTTTGGCTCTTAAATACTGATCTTAAGAGTGAATCTCAAATACCTTTAAGTATTATCTATGACAGTCTCTTACAAGCTATGAATTGGTCATGAGATGAAATAGTCAAGACCTTTTTCATAAGATAGTTGTCCAGTGGAAGAAAAATCTGTCTCCATGGGGAAATTCTGTGAAACCAATGGAGAAAATTCTGCCTGAGAATAAGTAACTATTCTAAAGTTCCATAAAAATTCTTCTGAAAGTTTAAAAACCTACATTTTACATTCTCTTTTGACAATTTGTCTTTAGTTATAACAGACATGTAAAATACTTCTGCTACTGCTATGTTGCAATAATAAAATATGCTATTTGTATAATCAATTTTTTGTAGCTACTGCAGATAGAAACATCATCTGGAGATCAAAGTGTCTTTTGTTCTCTCCTGAAAAAAGCTTCAAACTGCTGCTTGAAACTTTTCAAAAATATCTTTCTGAAGATATTTGCTTTCATATACAGTCTCAAAAGTATCTGGTTCTTTATCTGAGACCCCGAATTTTTTAATGTCATAGATATTCTGATTTTCATCCTGCTAGTTGCTAATATCAGCAGCTGTCAATTTATGAGTGAAATAAAAATATTACAAAAAATTTCTTAAAATCATAAATTAGATGCAAAAATATCTTAACATATATTTATTATCAAAAAGTGTTCAAAGAATAATTTTGGAAATAATTTGTCCTTCAGACCTGTGGGATTGTTTTTGATATTTCAGTGTCTTCTTCTCAAATACAAAAATTAGAAATTATTTTCCTTATTATCTTGAAACTAAATTTTTATGTGACTTCAAAAGGTGGACTTCTAAAAAGGTAAAAATAATTAAATATCATGAGAGTTTTTTACTAAGATTATAAATGGTACCTACACTGAAGCTGGGAAAAATAAGTTACTCAAAATAAGATTTTATTCATCTGCTATGTCTGTTTAGTACTATTCTACCAGATAGACATCAATTGCTGTTGATTTCAATGATATTACTTATTAAAATACAGCTCTAAGAGGAGATAATGATTAGAGTTTCAAGGCACTTGTAAAACTTCAAATATGCACCAAGACAGACACCTCCCTGATTCACTGTATGAAGATTTATAAAAATGTTTAACAGAGACTCATCACACTGTTTATAAATTTCAACAAAAATGTATTATTTGATTTCATAAACTTCTCTATTTTTTCTAGTTTCTAGTTTAATTTATTTTTACAAAAGGTATGGTAAGCCCTATTATGATCATTGTTAATTTACTTGGTTCCCAAAAGAAACATGCAATTACTATGCAGCAGAAATATCAGTTGTAAATGTTGTGAATGACCCTTCCTGGAAGTACTCAAGGCCAGCTCTGAGAAACATAATCTAGTGAGTGACATGCCTGTTTATGGTGGTGGGTTGGAACTAGATGATCTGTCCCTTTAAACCAAACCTTTTCCATGATTTCTGTGATTTGCTTAAAGAAAGATTTAAATCACCGATTTCTTTCTTTCCACAGAAAGAATCTTTTTTTGTAAAAAAAAAGATTTTTTTTACAACTATTATCCTGGAGTAGTTATATAATTTAAACAATTAATTAATAAATTTTATCCCCGTCACAGAATTTTATTTAACTGATTATGTATGAAATGGTGGCTGCAATATTTATTTGTATTGAAGTGTAAACATCAACATCTACTGTAAAATTAAATCCACTTGATAATTTGCCTGTTTTTACTGAGCGATCATACTTTTAGTCAGACCCCATACAAAAACATGAACTTCTGGCAGAAGATTTCTGCCACCTTAAACACAAGAAATGGAACAAGATGCTTTCCCCGGAAACATCAATGGCAAGGACTTTCAGTCCCTTTCAGTCCTCTTTCTTGCACTTGTTGAATGATCTGTAGCTTTAGGCAATCTTCAAGCAGTGTGCAAGTGGTGACTTACAAATTAAACTGTTACTTTGACTTGTAAAGACCTTTGACAAGTATTCAGCTGGTGGTCACGGACCAGCTGGTAACAATGTCTTAGATATGTTTTAAGTGCACAGAATAATAAACCTGAACTATGCTTGACTCCATTTGTTTCTCATGCCTTCGTATGGAATAATCTGTCTCAGATCAGGCTCTGATTGGTAGGTGATAACATTACTGAAAGACTATCTTAAAGCAACTGTGAATGGGTTCCAGGTTTGCCCTGTTTTAATCCCATCTCTTCTAATTCGAACAGTTTTATGGCTTTTGGCATTCTTAGGTGTTGCTTCTCAGTATAGCTCTGTCTCCATTTCACGTCCACAGAGCGCTTCTATCAGTTATATCTAATCAACTACCCTTTTCAATCCTCATCTGAATTTTCTTTAAAGTTTGGAATATTTCCTTTTAAAACCCTAATGAGTTTAAAACCTGAGTTTTCCAGTTTGGTTTTTTTTTAACTTGTTTTATCTTTTGTTGTTGTTGGTTTAATTCAGGGTTTTAAAAAAATTCTTTTCTTGCAGCAGAACTGAATTACCCTGTGGTTCAGCTTTGTATAGGAATAAGATTGACAGCATGCAATGTTCTACATCACTATTCATTTTGTTTACAGTTTTGACATCTTTTCTTCTCAGTTAAACTCCTTTGTAAGCATAGAATTTTCCATCATGACTTTATTGCTGTAAAATGCATATTGTTTGTTCCACTGTAGTTTTTTTCTTTTCTTTACGTAGCAATGGTTCATATATGTTTTTTATTTATTCAAATAGAAGTTGGATAATTGCTGCTCAAAATCTTACAACACATTATATTCTTGTTAATAATTGCATGGAAAACTGCTACTATTTCTCCTATACCTTATTTAGTCAGAGACAAGATTATTTCCTGTTGTTCTGTTTGAAATTAATATGTTGAAAGCATCTTCATGAAAGCATGCACTAGGCACTGAGGAAAACTTACAAGATTTTCAAAGGGTCTGACCTTCAGGATGCTACAAAATTAAAAAAATATTTTACAAGGCTTCCTTATGAGATAGGTTTAGTCCTGGGTTCATATTCAAAAATTGTTAGGAACTCTGTTAGTACACCTAAATTGGAAGCATTTTGACCAAACTTCACAGAATCACACAGAATCACAGAATATTATGAGTTGGAAGGGACCCACAAGGATCATCTAGTCCAACTCACCATCTAACACCCGTAAAGAGACCGAGAGCACATCGCAGAGCATAACACCAACCTAGGTCCCTCACAGTCTAGCAGGCCACTCCGAGCCGGAAGGGGCCCAATGTCATCCAGCCCTACACCTCCCAGCTAGACCATGTCACTAAGCTCCTTGTCTGACTTTGAAGCTGGTCCTATTTTCAGCAAAACTCTGTTGCTTCTTCAGATACTCTCCAGAGCTACCTTCCAGCTCTAAATCATTCTGTGATTCTGTAACTGATACTAAAGCATGTAGGTAACTAGGGTTACATACAAGTACAACATTTTCAGTAGCATTTTCTGCCTTGCAGTTTACTCCTACTACAAAAGAAAACTGGAGTTTTCATTATATCAGCTGCATTCAAAAGACTCACCTCTAAGAGAGAGAGACTTTTGAAGAGAAAACAACAAAAATCTCCCCAGAAATCACAAGATAAAAACTCAATCCTAAAAGAAAGCAAGCTTGATGACCGCCTTTTTGAATTTCAAGTTAACATTTTGCACTCATTTCAATCTGAGAGAACAGTATCTGATGTCATACATACTCTTGGATTTGTATCTCTTCCTAGCTTAAAGAGTCAGACCAGGGGATCTGTAATGCTGCAACTAGATGATCCTTGTGGGTCCCTTCCAACTCAGAATAACCTGTGAACAAGTTTGACATTTCCTTGTATGCAGTAAGTTGTGTTTTGTAATACTGTGCTGCCTTCAGCAGCTTTTTGTTTCTTTTTTTGTTTATTTTTAATAAATTGGTATATTTTCTAAGGTGTAGTAAGTACCAAAAATAAGAAGACCAAAGCTGACATCCCTTCATAAATCCAAGGAGTAAACTACAGATATTTGAAGTGATTCTGAAAGTTCTGAATCCGAAGTTACAACCGAAGTTTCATTCTCTTCACATTATATTCAATTTCATACATCTGAGCTTGGCCCAGTTCTGCAAAATTTTGCAATTCTTATATTTTGAAAGTATAGCATTCCTGTTGCACCATAACTAAACCCATGATTGCTTTGCAGTCAGCTGTTGGATGTACACAGGCAAGGTGAGCACAAACAGCCTTTGTTTTGTTACTGTTCAGAAGTATTCATTTTTCAGCTTTGTCTTATATATACGTATACATATATATGTCTAAGAGGCATATTTGTATTCTTCACTATAATTTCTTTCCAGTGCTGTTCTACCTTCTTTTCCAAGCTACTTTTTTCATATTTTGTTACTCTTTATGGTATACAGATTATTTTTTATTGTTCTTAAAGGACATTCAGAAATTTTGCTTCCTTTTTCAGTGATTATTTCTCCTTTGTTTTTGTGTTTACTAAAGTGTCAAATTATTTCAAATTGAGGAGGCTAGCATCTGGGTTAAAATATTTTTACTGGATCCTTAGTTTTGACGTCTGCCTATGACTCAATTTCAGCACAATCTCTCTATACATCATCAATCTTCACTGCTATATCCCATAAGACTTCATCCAATTTATAACTCAGTTCTTACATGTTTTCACCTGATAGCCCTTCTTTTTCCTCTATAGAACGTTCTAGTTCACAAATTTAGGGCCTACTTCTTTGTCTTTTAGTTAAGGGTCTACTTACTACATGCACACTTGGGAATATTTTTTGCACAAGCAACTTCAATAAAAAAAACCTCATTAAGAAGAGACCAGGGGAAAAAATATAAAAGGAAATAACTTCTGTTGTGCTGAATACAGACTGCACTGAACATGCTAATGATAAAACATATTACCTCCTTGTCCCTACTCTCTTAAATAACACAATGATAATCTTCATAAAAGAAAGATCTATTTCTGCAGTAATTTTTGTACAGATTGTGGTTACTAGTAACTGATCTACATGTGAAGAAATTATTGGAAACCCAGTTAACTCAAAGCGATATTCTGTATTCTGAAGTGCTTGTAACATTACATTAGAGAAATTTTGGCTATTCTTCCAGCTTGCCTATTTCAAAAATCAATAATTTTTTTTATTATAAATTCCATCTTTTTTACTTCTTTTAATGTATTAGTTCAGACAGTTGAATATCAACTTTCTTTTAAAAACTATTTATCTCAAGGACATTTATAGATCCTCAACGTGAATTACAGTACCAGAACAAAGATTTGTTTCAGAACTACTTGCTACTACTTGCATTTAGACATTTAAAATGTGTGACTTTATGGAAAGACTTCACAGAATGTACTCTGTGTTTCCTCAGAAACTTTTTGTTCACTCTTTGCATGCATGCTTGACACGAGAATTAATCTTCTGATAAGTGCACATATTTGCTGTGAGACAGGAGCAGCAAATGTAGAGCAAAAAGCTGGACATGCACAGGTTGTAGACTGTAGGCTTGATTTTAGCCAGGGAACACTGAACATCTCATGGATACCAATGACTGAGGCAGCAGCAGGCAAATTATATATAAACCCTGCAGGTTATGGACAGTGAATTTAAAGTAGCACATGGCAGCAGCCAGTTACAAATCCCACTGTTCAGGACTTGGAACACCGAGTGTGGCATCTGGGCCCTGCAACTGCCAGCTCTACTTTCAGATAGCCTCAAAGGTTGACTTATCTGCAAAAATAGTCAGAAGAAAATGAAGGCCAAAGGGTCTGTGTACAGCCCACTCCTGCCAGCTACACGAGGAGGGAGTGCCAAAGACATTTTGTAGTGCCTTAGACACAGTCATATTGATGAAATCCCAGGATTTAAAAACGCATTAGTGCCAGACAAAACCTGGGGTTTATGTATTGGTTTTATTAAGATAGTAGTAGGGATTACATTCTCCAAACATTGTATATTTAAAATAACTTTCAAGTCTACCTTTTTATCTATCCTTGTTTAACTTTGTAATCAATCTTTCCGATTCTTAGAATAGATGTAAAGCAGGTCAGGAGAGATGTATGTGAAAAGGTCAACAAAGGACTGAAGAGAGAGTCAAAGCAGTTGTGAATATGAGGGAAATTCACATAAATTCTCATCCCAGCTCCACTAACTTTTTCAAAAATATATAAATTATGCTGACATGAAAGATTTATAAAAAACAAAAAACAAAAAAATCAGAAAAAAACCCCCAACACAAGCCAAACTCAACCCCAAACTTCTCCTTTTGCCCAATTCAACCGAAAGAATAAATAGAAGATAGTGCCTAAAAGCATGTCCCTTGAATTATGTTGTATGACATTGGAATATAGAACCATTTCTCTACTCAAAGGCTAGTTCATACAACAGAGAGCACACCTGATCCCTTTATATTTGCATGAACTAGATGACTGACTTTCCTCTTTTTGCAATGTTAGCAACTGAGGTAATTTTCTAGAACTCAACCACAGTGGAAGATGATAGAAAAATCTTGTATTCTCAACTAAAACTTATAGTACTTTTGCCTATGTATATACTAATAAAGTAAAAATACATGAGAAAATACAAAAGACTTTATGGGGGATGCTGGAACAGAAAATCCCAAGCTTACCTCAGACAAACTCACACCAACTCAGTAATGAGGAAGTTAGTCAATGATCAGAGTGGATTAAGATTCAAAGTATTTGTGTCAAATTGCTCTGTTTGACCTGGAGAAAAGCTGTTAATCTTTTTTTTTTCTGTGTCTTTCTAAAAACAGAGTGAGAATTTCCTCGTTCTTGTGATTGCACAATGACAATTATCTTAAGACAAATTATTTCCTTAATATAGACAGGTCTATTGCCCAGAAAATAAACCTTGACTTTATGTGTTCTTCTAGCTGACATTTAGATAGGTAACTCAGAAAGTTATCTGAATTGACATTTCAGATTTTAGTCGAACAAAGTGGGAAAGCTCTTACTGAGGCCTGAGATTTAGGCTAGTGTAATGGTTTGACCTTGGCTGGATGCCAGAGNCTCTTACCAGGTCGGTCGCTTACAGGTTCTACACAGATGTGGGGTCCAATGACCTGCAGCCTCCTTCCACCATCCACCTGCTTAGTGCGGACTCCTCCACAGTCCACAGGTGGATGTCTGCACCCCTGTGGTCTTTCCATGAGCTGCAGGGGGACAGC
>WEKX01019090.1:0-17498 GCA_013390025.1 Pitta sordida
GTCAGTGGGACATGCTCACTCCACTGTGGCAGCCCGCCCTCAGGGCCAGGACATGGGGCTGGGACACGGTGCCGGGACGCGGAGCAGGGACGCGGCTCCGGGAGGTGGTGCCGGGATGCGGGGCCGGGACATGAGGTGGGGGTGAGCATGGGGACCAGGGAGGGGGCCGGGGGGGGAGCAGCNGGGGCAGGGGGGGGAGCAGCGGTGTGGGATTTTCACTGCCAGCGGCAGATGCAGAAGCAACAGCGTGGCTGAAGAGAAGTCTAGGGATTCGCGGGGGTATCCCCTGAGGCAGACAGGACCCAGAAATGCTTCTCCTTCCTCCCATGTGCTGCGAGAACCCATGGGGAGGAGTCGAAGAGGCTTCCCAGCGCTCCTGATTGGCTGGGGGTGGAGCAAAGGGCGTGGCCTGCGTGCATATTAATCACCTGCACGTATTTGCGAGTTTGACGTTTCGTGAGGGCCATGGCCTGTCCTGTTCCTCGTGAAGGACAGGATATAACTGTATTCAGTTTTGGCATGGGTCCACCACTCACCTTATCGCTCTGAGGGACTTGGTANTGCAGGAGAGGGAAGAGGCGATAAGAAAAGAACCCTATTGTCTGTTCCAGTAAAAAGGAGAAAGGTTTTACAATAGAACAAAAGGGCTCTCCCCATAACAAAAAACAACCAAGAATTTTTATTTTTAAATATCATAGGTGTTTTTGCTTTAATTCTTGTTTTATCAGTACTCTTGTATGTTGGCTATAAAGGAAATTATTTAGAAGCACCTGATTTGATCATTACAGTTGGCCCTCTTGCACTTTGTGCCCCCCATATTGCAGCCTCAGATCTTAGCGGCATGATTTTTTAGCGATGGAGACCCCTTTTCACAACTGCGCATACGCAACCTGCTGCCGCAGCAGCAGGCATGGCAGTGGGGGCAGCAGCGGCAGCTTGGGCGGCGGTGTGGGCTCCACTTCGCTGCTGCCCCCCGGGCTCCACTGCTTCCCCACCCGCCCACTAGGCACCGCCGGGGCTTTGCTGCTTCGCCAGCCACCCCAGCATGGCCACCATGACAACTGATACACAGCAACACAGTGCAGAAACAGTGCTGAGGATCGTCTGAGGGTGCGAGGCAAAGTTGCATATTAATGAGCTGCCATTCAACGTGGAAGTAGGGCTTTGCAGAGCCCGATTAAGACTGTGGGCCTGCGATATAGGAGACCCAACTGTATTGATAAAAAAGGGGGTGTAGTGTATGGTTTGGTAGAAACAGGAGGTTTTGTTGCCATTTGCCTTCCAGAAGCCCATGTCACCTCAGTCTTACAATGCTAAGAACAGATCAGAGGGCAGATCTTTCTTAGCCGTTTAAACCTGGGAAGTTAATTTATTTGGAACTTGAGCACTTGTATTTTTGGTTCCAGAAAAAGGTGGTTTAAATGTTTGTACTGTTTAAAATAAAAACCCCTCTACCATGGTTTGGTCACACATTGTAAAGTTTCAATGCCTATTCCTGTTCTCTGTAGCCCACAACTATTTAAAGAAAAATTATCTGAAACTTTCCTTCAAAACTGGAAATAATTACTTCCCTAGAACTTTTCATAAGTATAAAATGGGTACCTGGAAATAACATACCTTTATCATCAGGTACTTCTTCAGAAGTGGAAACATGGAACACCCTGATGATAAACTGTATAACACTACTGTGGAAGTGCTGCCAGCTGATGTAAGTGTCTCACTTCCAATTGTATTTCATTTTAAGAATGATGTTCAGAACAAAGTGTCATACCCTAAAAATTATTTCTGGAAACTTTGTTCTTTTATTTTTTACAGGAAATGCAAAGAAAAGAACTGGTAGATAATGGAAGTAAATTTAACTACCCAGCAACCAAAGACGGATATTTAAAAATAGGTAAATTTTTTTTGGTGACTTCAAAACCAGAAATTTTGTTCTTACATATAAAACATTTCTGCTTGTGAGCATTTAATTATCTCTTTTATAAACTGAACAGTTTATTACTGGACAGTAAGGAAAAGAAACCCTTTCTAATGCTGTCTAATATATTGTATGATGTTTGACTAGTGACTATCCTATTTTGGTTTAAATAACAAGAACCCTGCCAACAGTGGCAAAAGCCAAGACACCTAATTAGAACAAAAAACTAATTACAGTCCCTGCAAGGTCTTAATATGATGGATTGGGTTTGTATGGCAAGGTTTTGGTAGCAGGGGGGCTTGGTTGTATTTTCTTTCCCCTGCCTATCTGAAGATAGGAATGATATAATGCCTTTGGTGGGCACCCAGCATCCAACCAAGGTCAACCCATCCCACGCAATGATTGATTCTGGTTTGGATTTTGCAGCCCTAGCTGAAGACAAAGATCTCTTATGATTATGACATCCATTACCTTGTGCTCTAACCTGAAATGAAGGTGAAGCATGACACAATGCACCTCCCCTCTTTTTTGCCCCCACCCCTGCTTCCTCTTCTTCCTTTCTCAGTGTGGGGAGAGTCTTCTCTTTAATGAACTGCAGATTCTCCTCATGCTTGCCCACTAAAACACCACTTTGTGAACAAAAATGGTCTGTTGAGAGATCTGATTTTCTTGCCACTTCTGTGTCTTCTACCACTTAATTCTTCCTTTCTCCCAGTGTACCACTTTCATCTTTCCAACACTTCTTATGCTTTGATGTGCACCTCTCTCTCACCGCCTCATGGCTGCTTTACTTTAAATAGAGATCCAAACCCAAATGCTCTCATCTGACATCTGCACATACAAGTTTATAGGCATTAATATCATACAGGGGATATCATACAGCATGATTTCACTTGTCTGCAGGGATTTTATGCCAGTTTAACAAGGTTACTTAAAAAGCACTGAAGAAATGTGTCACAAATGGTCCATGATTCCTAATGCATCTTTTAAAAAATAATAATACTTTTCAGAAAAACTCTTCTAGATTATTTAAAATGACCATGTGTGCCACATATATGTGGTTCCTACTAGCATATTTAAATTTATTTAACATCTGCAGCTATAGTTATTTTCTTGTATTCTTCTGCAGATCTTAGTTGCTGTAACAGAAGGAATAAATCCTTCTTTTTCCCTACAGCTTTGTTTTTCAGTTGTTATTGTTTGACCTTTTCAAAAAGATTTTGTTTCCCAAATGTTTTATTTAATAATAAGTGGATTTAATTTATAGCGTGTAATTTAGAACATTTGCTTGGGAGTGTATTTCATTCTAATACACCTATATATATTTGTATGGATCTGGTTTTATTTTCTTATTTAGGGGCTTTTGAAAATGGAATTGCAGAAGGCACTATCAATCAGTCAATAGGAAGAATACAGGCTATTCGTTTATCAATTGGTTCTGATTCCCCTGTCTGGGCAATACTTAGTGAGGTAAGTGTGTTAAGAAAAGCATGTTTAGTTTTTGTTATCAAATGAGTTCAAGTTCTTCCAATGATATAGTATTGATTATCTTCAATTTCACTTTATTTTGAAAGTAATTTTGTGAGGAAAAACCATTAAATTAATTATTATTGAGGGAAGTTAAATTTATGTCATAGAAAGTGCTGGAAATTATGAAATGGGATGATCCTCCTGTTTTTGCAGTGTTCTAAGTGTTGTTGCTAAGATTTGGGTCTTGATAAAAAAAGCTTTTTTCAGTAACCATCTTGTATATTGATATATCATGTCAACATTTTCAGATGAACATGTGATTTTAAAAATTATTTTAAATGTTTGAATATCAGTGAGCCCGTAAGTAGAAAATACTTAGCACAAGTCACTGAAGATAATTACTGCAGCCTGAAGCCATAGCCATAGCTGGAAGAAGGGAAAAGCTAATGTTTAAGGAAATACTTCTGCAGATTTCAGAAAATAATAAGATTTGATTTTTTTTTAGGTACTTATCAAGACATCTGAAAACTGAAAAAAAAAAAATTGATGTGTCACTTGTTACAGATTGTTTGAAAACAAGACTGACAGCAACAACAACAACAACAAAAAAACCAGGGTGGAAAAAAATATTCCAAACCCATGTAACTCTTAATACTGTGAATTATGAAAGAGTTGAGATAACTCTGAAATCTTTATAGAAAAAGGTACAAAGAACCTGGTTTTGTAAGTAATTTCTAGAAAGTGATCTTGAGTAAGGTGTCACATATAAAATCTCACCTTAGCTTGGGAACATTCAATATATACTACTGTAAACAATTGATAAGGCATTAAAGGCTGTCTCAGGGACTAAAGCACACACACACACAAAAAGGTATAATAAATTTCACCAGAAGTAAAAATATGGACATTTTTGAAAAATATGTATTAAGAACAGTGTTCAACTCTGCTAAGAACATTGGCCAATTTTGTAGAGAAAGTAGACCAGAAAGAAAAGTTGTCCATATTAATTGCAAATGTTTAAAGAGATCCACAGGAACTGCTTAATGTTACAAAAATGGCTCTCAAACTCGACATAAGTGTGTTCCAGCCTTAATGTAGCCTAAGTTATGTTTAATATTTTTTAAGTGGGAAGTGCTTACAAGTTACTGTTTGAATACCTTGAAACTGAAACAGTTATTGTTTGGAAGCTTGTAAAGCTTTTCAGTGAATTATGTATTAAATTAACTACAGGAAATATTAAGGGTCTTATGTGTAACTATATTTTTGTAGAAAAAATCTATTTAAATAAAATTTTGTATCCTATAATTTGATAATCAGTGTGTAGTCATATTTAAATCCTGGTCACAAATCAAAAGTCAACATAAATTTGGAAATAAAAAAGTAAACCACAGTAATGTCATTTGAAATATTGCTGGAAAATGACAACCCAGCAGTTAACAAGCAGAATTCCTGTATCACTTCCTTAGCACTTGAAGACAGGCACCACCTTCATTCTTCTGCACAGGCATTGCATCCTAACAGGAAATAAACTGTATACACTTGTGAGTTGAATTGTATTGAATGAGTGACATTAATGAAGAATTGTGTTCCTAATGCAATAGAGTTTTTCAATGAGAAGGAGTTGAAATGAATTGACTTACATTAAAAGAGTTCAAAGAGTGAGTTTTTTTAAGGAGTGCCTCTAATAATATCTTGATAACATTGCTTACAGCTTTATAACTTATTACTTTTACATTATTTTTGTATTTAGACTATTCTTTACAGGATGGTTTATATGGTGTGGTGCTATATATAGTATTTGTATGTGTGGCTGCATATACGTACGTATGTGTGCATATATGTATTTCTTGGACCAAATATTGTTGCCTCCATTAGGTTAAGAGTTTATGCCAGTTAAGAATCACTGGAATAATCCAGCATGCTACAAGATACACCAAGGGACACCTTTATCCATAAGCACTTAAGAGTGAAAACATAAAATCTTATTTTATCATTGCTTTCACTGCAAAAGACTCACAAGCTGGGACTAGCGTCTCTGTTCAGGGCGCCTTACTCATTCCAGGGCAGTGGCACTGTAAGGAGGAAAAATTAAATCAATTATTAAATTAGTGAAAAAAAAAAGATACTAAGGCAATAGTTTTTGCTATCAAACCCCCTTACTTTCACAGTGAAATGTAATTTGACTCTAAGCGATGAAGCATAATTTCAAAAAGCTCATCAAAATGCCCAAAATTATATTAGGAAGTGAGTGGACTTCAAAAAATATTTTCTAAATGTAATTTTTCCTCCTGTGCTGTTCATCCTCGTTCATTGTTTCTGGTTTTCCATCTTCTACATAACCATTGCAATCACAGAATACACTTTCCATCACTCTGATGTAAATGAGGTTTTAGTTGGTATTGTAAATAATGAATGCTTGCACTTGGACATTTAAAGTAAATTTTTCCTAGTCCTGGTTCTTCCCCGTGCTTTGCGGGGGGAGTGCAGAGGTTTCTTGCAAAGAAGTGTTCCCAAAGGGAGCTTCAGTTCGGGTAATGGATCCAGGGAATGAGGAGCTTCCCTCTGACTTTACAGGTGAAGGTTTATTAAAAAGCTTCACAGATTTTGAAGTCTAGGTGTTGTGATTGTAGCTTATAAAACCAAAGGCAGTAAGCCTAAGTGAAAAAACAATTCCAAAAGGAGTTCCAGACTCCGTGTGAGACCACCAGGCTCTTTTGGTAGGAAATTTTAATTCATGTGGTTTAAAACACAGTCTCAAAAACATCAATGACCTCTGGCTCATTGCAGATGTACCTAATCCGATTAAATGCCTGTGTGGTGAGAAAACAGGTATTTCAAGCTTATTCAGTATTAACAATGGTTTATTCAACCCGTTTTGATTTTCACAGGAACACAGTTACACATTTCCCTGGATGCCGTGCCTCCATTCCCGTCTTCAGCCTTTTGAGGGACTTTTGAAAGGAGAGCATGCTAACACTTGTCTTCTTTTAAAAACCAGCTACGAACGTGACTTATTTAGTACGTTTTTATTTCGCTGTGTTCAGCAGCTCCTCCCTTACGTATCGTCAAACTGAGTCTCCAACTATAATAAAGAGCTTTGTTCATGTGGGACTGTTGATAGAAGACAAGCCCTTTGTCGGGGCTGAGCGCAGGGCACGGCCGTGTGGGGCAGGACGGTGTGTGAGGGGCAGGACGCTCTGAGGGGCAGGACGGANGCTCCCGATCCCGCCGCCGGTAACCGCCCGAGAGAGGGGGGAGCGGCGGCGTCGCGGTGCTTGATAACGAGGGCGGGGNCTGAGGGGCAGGACGGACGCTGTGTGAGGGGCAGGACGCTCTGAGGGGCAGGACGGACGCTGTGTGAGGGGCAGGACGCTCTGAGGGGCAGGACGGACGCTGTGTGAGGGGCAGGACGCTCTGAGGGGCAGGACGGACGCTGTGTGAGGGGCAGGACGCTCTGAGGGGCAGGACGGACGCTGTGTGAGGGGCAGGACGCTCTGAGGGGCAGGACGGACGCTGTGTGAGGGGCAGGACGCTCTGAGGGGCAGGACGGACGCTGTGTGAGGGGCAGGACGCTCTGAGGGGCAGGACGGACGCTGTGTGAGGGGCAGGACGCTCTGAGGGGCAGGACGGACGCTGTGTGAGGGGCAGGACGCTCTGAGGGGCAGGACGGACGCTGTGTGAGGGGCAGGACGCTCTGAGGGGCAGGACGGACGCTGTGTGAGGGGCAGGACGCTCTGAGGGGCAGGACGGACGCTGTGTGAGGGGCAGGACGATGGCTTAGGGCACGACGATGTGTCACAGGCTCTCCCGCAGCTCCGGCCCCGACACGAGCGCCGCTGGGCAGGGCGATTGGCTGGGGAGCCCCGAGGGGGGCGGGGCCGGCAGCCGCGGACCGAGTCGCCATTGGCTCCCGGCGCACGGCGGGCGGCTCCGATTGGCTCAGCTCCCNACCGCCCGGGCCCGCGGTTGGCGGCGGGAGGGTCGTGTGGGCCCCATGTGGCGAGGGAAGGGAGTCCCCCGGCCCTCTCGCACTGCCCTCAGCCCTGGCTGCCGGCGGCGGGTGCCCGGGGTGCAGCGCGGCCTTTGGGGACCCCTGGGGCAGCTCCGGTGGCCCTCGGCCTCCCTTCGAGGTGTCCCGAAAAGCGGGTTCCCGTCGGGCACTGTCTGAACGCCGAGGAGGCACTGGACCCGAATTTCTGTTGTTTGGGTTTTGGGGTTTTTTAGTTTGGAAAATAAGGTTATTCAGGAGGTTTTAGTCTGCAGGAGCAGAACACCTGGAGCGGCAGCCTCAGGAGTACAGCACTGCGGCGGGAGCAGCTGCTGGGTTACACGTTTGGCATCCAGTGCTGTCCACATCAGCAAAGGAGAGGGAAGTGCGGCTTTCACGCCAATTAAATGAAAAAATAAAGTTGTGTAAGGATTCTGGAGTGCTTTTTATGGAGCAGTTTCAGCTGGATGTTGCCATTTTTCAGGTTGATGCCAATGGAGCAGTATGGGGGAGGAACAAGGCAGCACACAGTTACGGATGGAAGAAGGAGTCGGGGGAAGAAAGCCCAGGATGGAGTTGATATTTGGCCCTGGGAAAAGCCCAAGTGTTGATACTCCATACAGGGGCATTAGACCTCTTAGTGAGAAGGACTCTTAATGGTTGGCTTGTTCCCTTTCTGCTTGAGAATGCAGAACTTTGAGAGTTGCATGAGAAAACCATGGCCCTCTTCAGAGTGCAAAGAAAAGTTAGTAATGCTGTGAAAGATCCTGATCTCCATTTAGTTCTACATCAAATCTGTGCCCCTCAGTTTAGGAAAGATGTTGAGATTCTTGAACACGTCCAGAGGGGATCAACAAGGATGGTGAAGGGTCTGGAGCACAAGCCACGTGAGGAGTGACTGAGGGAGCTGAAGGTGTTTAGCCTGGAGAAGAGGAGGCTCAGGGGTGACTTCACTGCTCTCTACAAGTCCCTGAAAGGAGGTTGTGCCCAGATGGGAGTCGGTTTCTTCTCACAGGCAACCAGTGACACAACAAGAGAACACAGTCTTAAGCTGTGCCAGGGGAAGCTTAGGCTGGATGTTAGGAAAAAATTCTTCACAGAAAGAGTGATTGGCCACTAGAAAGGGCTGCCCAGGGAGGTGGAGTCACAGTCGCTGGAAGTGTTTAAAACGCCACTGGATGTGGCACTTAGTGCCTTGGTTTAGTTGATGAGATGTTGTTAGGTAATAGGTTGGACTTGATGATCTCAAAGCTCTTTTCAACCCAGTTAATTCTGTGGTTCTGTGGAATGGAATAATGGTGCCACCAGCTTAATGGCATGTACAGAATATGCAGAAGGTCACAGTGCTGGGCTCTGCAGATTGACGTACTTGCACCATGCAACCATCTGTAGAAATCCACTCAGGTGGGAAGGACCCCCAAGAGGTCTCTCCTCTGAACTGCTGCAGCCCTGAGGGCAGTTCAGCTTGCTCAGAGCTTCATCTGCTCTGTCAAGGAAGACCCCACGGACAGACTGGGCAGCCTGTACCACTGCTTATGTGGACTCACAGGGGAAAAAATTCCAGTATCCAGTCAGAATATGCTTTCGGGTTTTTTTCTGTTGTCTTTCCTAAATGCTAGTTTGTGTCTCAGAAACTGCATCTCATTACTCTAGGTGCAATGTTCTGCTGATGTTGCAGCACTCCTGCTGGTCCCAGGAGCATTCTTTGCAATAGCACTGCTGGCTCAAATGTCCCTGTTGAGGTGTAGCAGTGCTCTTGTTACCCATGGTAAAAATGACCAAGCTATGCAAAAATTAGGTCTAATTAATTACTATTAATTATTAATTACTCAATCCTGAACTTACATATATATTGACAGAATTGTCAGTGTGTTTGTCTAGAGAAAGCTGAATCTTAGCTGCCCATCCCAAAAGGAGAGGTTGGGAATCCTGGTTTGGAGGTGTAATTATTATTGGATAGATTTCTGTGTCTCAGTTTCTGAAGATGGGCTGACCAGTTCTCTCAGGGGTCATACAAAGCTGTTCACATTCCTTAAGGAAACTGATCCAGACATGAGCTCAGGTGGTTGGGGAATGGTTCTACCAATGCCAAGGATACAGGTTTGATCCCTGGATGGCCCATTCACTCAGGAGCTGGGCTCGATGGTCCTTGTGGATCCCTTCCAACTCAAAACATTCTGTGTTCTGTAAAATGCTGCCAAAATGTTTGGTTTTGCAATTGTGTGTTTGCTGTAGCTCCCTGAAGGACTGTTTGGAAGTCACTGGTCTTTGCTGTTTAGGCAAGACTGCTGGTAAACATTTTTTGGGGTTTGTGTGAGAGCCACAGACTGGGACAACTTGCTTTGTTCTGCTGAGGAACTTTTAATAGTGAGGATCCTTTTGGCTTGGCTTTATTATCACTGTGAAGAAAGAGCAAGAAAAGGTTTTCATAGGTCTTCATGTGTTAATTAGAAAAGTTCAGTAGGTTGTAAAGATGATTAAATGTGTGCTGTGAAGTTCTGTTTTGACCAGAAATTTGATTTATTTTGCATTATAAGACTGTAGTGCTGGCAGACTTCACAAAAGGAAAAGATGTGATGGGCTTGTTTAAAACCATCTTTTCCTGGCAATTGAGTGATCACTTCAGTAGGTCTTGATAACATATTTAAGTGTTTCTGTGATTATTTCAGAAGTGCGTCAAAAGGTCAAAAGTTAAAATGTGCCTTCTCTTCTTGAAGGAAGAAGTAAGAGATACAATTGAAGACTGAATGAAATTATAATAAAGTCCTAGGCTAGGACCAGGAGATAGTGATAAGACTTGGTGTGAAAGAAGTGAAAGCATAAGGAGGTTTGCAAGGGAGCTGTGTAGAAAGGTGAGTACTAGTGTGATTTTTGAGTGTCCTTGTTAGTCTGTGGCTAATTACAGTAAAATTATGGAAGTGAAAAGCATTTTGGATCGTGCACAAAATACACCTGAAATGTACTGACAAAGATAGATGTATCTCTTCATCTGCTCTAGGAGAGGAGGAGACCACCTGCATGACAAACCAGCTAAACTAAGGTAGCCAGGCTTTGTGCTAAAGAAACAAGTCTGATACCTGGCTAATACATGACACTTTAGGTAGGAGCTGAGGAGTCCTGGAGGGTATTGGTATGAAATTCTTCAGCTGTTTCTTCTAATGCAGTGATTAAGACACAAGAAAATGGGAGTGGTAAAATTAAGTGTGATACCCTGCAGGCAAAGGTGTTCAGAATTACTCCATAAAATTTAATGTTCAGCATGATAAACTGAATGACTTTGAATCTCCAAGGCAAGATTATTTAAAGTTCTGGAATTGGCCAAGGAGGTCTCTGAATTAACAATATCCATAGTTTTTAACTAAAATTTTAAAGAAATCTAATATGAACTCTGCAAAATTTGCAGATCACTGTTGAAATGTATCACTGTGTTAATAACTGAGAAAAGAGGGAATCACAGTTTGCCATCCTCAAACAAGTCCCACAAAGGATGGTAGGAATTGTGGATAGTGACCCACAAGGGCAGGGATTGTGGGAGAAAAAACAATGATAATATGATTAATGTAGTTTTGTGGGAAATTGGTGTTAGTCCCCAAAAGAGTCTTTTGATTGCATATTTGTCTTTATTTTTAATCTTATTATGACTAGAAGCTGGTAAGAACCAAAAGATGAACACCTGTGCAGAGATATCAGGGATCTGTTTGTTCTGTTTCCATGTTCAGACAAAAACAATCTCAGAAAGAAGTGTTTTTTGCAAGGCCTTTGGTGCTGGACACTGCACTGCTCCAAACCACTGGATACTGCAACATAAAACTGAGTTTGTGTATTTTACAGGTGGGCAACAATCTCTGCTTTTCCACAGTAGATTAGATTGAGAGGCCAGGGCAGTTATCTGCTCGTAAATCTGTACTTCCACAGATTAAAGATTTTCAGGTTTCCCTGAAATTAGAAATGTATTTGTATTTAAGCTTAAACTTTTGCTTTAACTAACTTCAAACTTACTGGAAATTTTTGAAACAGAAAATATTTTCTGAAATGATCTTATACTTTGTTTTGACACAGCTGGAACTGATGTAAGCTCTGCACTCATCTAAACATAGGAAGAGGAGACAAAAACGCGTAATTCTGGCAGTGGATGATATTACTTCCTAAATCTATCCATTTTATTTTCCATAATGAAAGGGATGTTGCTTATTGCTATGTTGTAGAGACTCAATTCAGTTTACTTGTTCAGATTGTTAAAGAATGAGAAAAAGAAAACAGTCTTAGCTAGTTCCTTGAAAAGCATATTTACTGCAGTCAGATTGGAGAAGGAAGTGGAACAGACCACAAGCTGCCCATAGGGACAACAGGAAGGAAAAGAGTCTGAATCAGGGCTTTGTAGTAAAAAAAAAAATCAAATTAAGATATAGCACTTTACTAAAATATTATAGTGACAACACTTTCTGATAGTTATTGTTTTAATTTTTTTTTCTCTTCTAGATAAAATCTGAGGTAAAATTGAAAGAGTGTTGATAATATCCTTGCAACTATACGTATTTAAAATTTAAAACTTTCACTCCTTCAGGTAACCAAGATGCACTTCCAGTGGGACTGGCTGTGCTTGGGTGTCCTGATAATTAGCTCAGTGACTGCAGAAATTGAAAATGAAGATCTGGATACAGATGTTGAAGTGGAGGATTTTGACAAACAGTCTCAAGAAGCTGAGGTTAACAGAGATAAACCTTCCCTAGAGGTAAGATTATGGAAGTTTTCAATTAAGCCTTGTTACATACAAGATGCATAGTTATAACTGTGTGGGCAAATGCATTTTAAAAAGAGCAAGTTAACACGCAGTTGACAACTGAGTTTTTTCAGTTGCTGTGTGTGACATACAGGGCAAACTTAATGAATGATTCTCTTATGCCAGAGCATAAAATCTCCTGCATGTGGTGGGTAGTTGTGAAAAAGGTTTTACTTAGTCTGGAAAGAGACCCTTTTGTTGCCAGTCCTCACATGGTATTTGGAGAAAGAAAGTAGAAAGCATCTTGGTCTTACTGAGATTTTGACTTTAGACCAGTTTCTGCATCACAGAATCACAGAATTGGTAAGGTTGGAAATCAGTAAGGTTGAAAAAGACCATAGGTATCATTGAGTCCAACCTATCACCTGTTACCTAACCTGTTGTCATCCTGCTACCAACACACCATCCTACCAATAACACACTATCCTATTATCTAGGTCATGCTGCTAAGTACATCATCCAACCTTTCCTTAAACAACTCCAGGGACGGTGACTGCACCAACTCCTTGGGCAGCCCATTCCACTGAGAGATCACCCTCTCTGTGAAAAAGTTTCTCCTGATGTCCAGTCTACACCTCCCCTGGCGCAGCTTAAGACCATGTCCTCTTGTCACAGCTGGCTTTTGACACTGTCTTGATTCCCAGAAAGTTGTCCTCCTTTTGTTATGCTCTACTTCAAAACAGATGCAAATAGATGTAGCAATATTAATCAATTATTTTTCAACTTTCTTTTGTGTAGCCCAGTTGTACCAAATAGAAAATGGAAGAATAGAAAACATGTCTAGAAGGAAATAGGGAGGAAGCAGAGGTTGGTGCAAGTTCAGTAAATCTTCTGGGGTTTTGTTATACATAAGATGTAACAAAGGTTTAGTTATGAGCTTTGAACAGAAAGATTTTTGGAAAGGGTTATAAAATTCAGAGATGTGAATCTGCTCATTCTTAGGGGCTTAGGGAGATCCACCTAAACTGTTGAAATGGGGGTGGGGAGGAAAGGGATTTACACTGCTAGACATTTCTAATGAACAAAATCTCTTTCCCTGAGTGAATTACTTCTGAAGGTATGATCGTGATATTTCAATTAGAGTGAAATTCTAATGATATTTCAATGATATTTCAATTAGAAATTGTAATTTATGTTGTTGTGTATCTGTACATGTCTCTTAGGTTGTGTACCAGACTCCAAAGCCAACTGGGGAAGTGTATTTTACAGAAACCTTTGACGGAGGATTATCTGGGTAAGCTTATGCCTTAAAATGAGAAACTTTTACTTTTACCAGTTTAACTCCCAGTGGCAGGACTTATTTTGTAGTCATTTTTCTGCTAGCATCTTTGTAAAAATGAATTTTTGCAGGGGAAAGGCAGTCAGTGCTTGCTGTAAATATATCATAATGTTAAGCTGGACATTTGTTTCAGATATGTTGCTGTTTTTCTGTGTGTTTCAAGGAAGACTTTTATAAACTCTGGGTGTGTGGACATTAAGGAAAATAACATAAAGATTTATCCTGTTGAGTTTAACTACTTGAAAGGCGAAGTGCATACCCATTACACTAAGGGTGTGTTAAAAGGCAGCACCTTCACCATTTTGGAAAAAAATCTCTTGGGAGAGACTTTTTTAGCAGATTTTTGTTATTTTATTGCTTCTCATACTCAAGAGGAATTAGGTATTTATGAGGCTGCTGAAGTGTTCTTAGGAAATCCTTACTGTATTGACATTTTAGAAAAGTGTTCAGGTTTATCTCAACAATTCTTAAGCCAGAATTTTTTGTCTCATCTGTGTCTTAGAAGTGTTCCTACAATAGTGTGGCAATGTCAGGTGTCACTGCTCCTGAGTGACTTGGGATGCTCAGTGAAATTCTGTGTATTGTGAGCTGCAGTCAGTTCCCACCAATGTACTGACAATGAGAAGGAATGTAGTTACTTCTTTCTACTTCTGGAATAGACTTACTGCTCTTAGTTGGAAAATAGTTGGAAAATAACTTGGCATTCAGTGCTCTTTCTAGCTCAGGTGTAAAGGGTGTAGAACCTCAAGGACAAACCAAATTCATACTTTGTAAACGTGGTCTGTAAGGTCACTGAGTTATTTTATTTGAAAAGAAGAACTGGTGAGATGTTTGAGTACTTTCTTGCTATGAGAACAGCTTTTAAAATGTGAATGTAAGTCTGTTTTTAATGAAAAACCAGGTCTTATTAGTGGGGTTTTTTTTCTTGTACACTTTGCTGCTGTTGAACAAAAGAGCTGTCTCCTGATTTGTGAAGGATCATGAAAAAAGGTGGTTTTGTATGTTACTAAAATTGATGGAGGAAAAAGTAACTCCTGGGAAGGGCCAGACAGAGAACTGAAAGGAGATGTGATGTGATACCTTCAATTGGTAGAACTTCAATCTGCCTATTTTTTACTTCCTGTGGGAAAACTGAGATCCAGCTACTGTAGGAGTGAGGTTATACAGTCATAAGACATGGATGCCTGTTGAGGGTGCATGGTTTGAACTGTAAACAAAATAACATGGCAGAAGACACCAGCAAGCTCCAGTTTTCAGTGTATCACTTGTCTTAAGGACGTGGTCACCTCTAAATGTTAAGTGCAAAAGCAGTACCTGAGATGGCAAGGAAAATTATTAAATAGGTGCTAATGGTTGTTTAAAAAATGAAGCAAACCACTGAAAACCTTGATTTAAGGATTTAAGACATACCTGTGATACTCAAATGATAGCATTCATCCCAATTTCTGACTTTTTCAGATCTGTTCAAAGATTAGTTTGTCTTCCTACTAAATCTAATATTCAAAGCTTTAGCTACAATGTTTGGCAGTTTCTAATCTATAGGTTACATTTTGGTTATAATTTACATAAGAGTAACAAGTATGGAAGAATGATTTATGGGAAAGTAAGCAGCATGTGGCTTTTCTTCCCTAAAACTGTGGAAAAGAGTACATATAAATTGACCAGGTAAATCACCAGAATGGAGTACCTCTTTTGAGAGTGTGTTTTAAAATTCTTTTGTGTGACTTGTAGATGTTTTATTTCCAGTGAACAAATGGGACTGGAATTCAAGCAGCAAAGATGAAGTACTCATCCCTGAAATTCTCCATGCAGAGGATAGTTCAGAATGAATGAAAATAGTTCTTTACAGAATGAATGATGTAGCGTTGTGGTTGAGACAATGAAGAGTTCAGCAACACTGCATGGCTCAAACAAACCCACTGTGTGTCCAGAGGAGGCTGGACTGCCCTCTTCCTTTTTGTGTAGAGATTGTGCATATCTTTTTTGTAACCTGAATTTGTTACTGTGAGTAAGGCGAACTCAGCTTCCTGAGGAGATCAGGAGTGTGTTTGCCCTGTTGGATCCTCTGTGTGCTTGGAATCTGTTCAGTGTCTAATTGCATTTGTCATTTGGACACTTAGCTTTCTTCCTTTCTTCCTCTGCTGTGCATGTGCACTGTTATTGTCAGATAAAGTTAAGGTTTCTTGCGGGTCTTTTTTTTTTCTTGTTTCTTTGTCATATTGAAGGTTTTGTACTTGAAAGTTGCTGTTTTCCATGTGTTTTGAACATTATATGCTTATATTCTTACATCTATCTATCTATCTGTCTATGTATCTCTATATTCTTACAGTCTTACATTCTGTCAAACCCAGCTTGTATATCAAACTGAAGTTTATTGAGAATTAAATAATTCAGGAGTTAGATAGAGTTAAGATAGTACATTCATTTCTATTTTTAGGAAATATTTTGAAATGCCACAGACTTACCTCCTTTAATTTTTCTTTTCATGTTCTTTGAACAACACACATTTCCATGGTGCTATCAAAATCATTATTCCAGGTTCACAGCCTAGAATCAAAAGCTGTTTTTCCTGTGCTTGTTAAATAACTCAGCTTTGCACAGATAGTTCAATGACCAGTACACTTTTTGGTTTAGGTGGGTGTTGTCTAAAACGAAGAAAGAAGACATGGATGNGAATTCTGTGATTCTGTGTCATCTCAACAATCTATGGCAATGGATGATACTAGAATGCATTCTGGCATATGAATATTCAGTATTGATTGTTTGTAAATCCTGCTTCTGGAGAACCATGTTCTTCGAAAATGTGTCAGAGATTTACAGCTTCAATTTCAGTTGTTAAACAGGTGTCTAAAGCAGCATCTCAGGTTCCATCTCATTCTACCTGTCCTACTGGTCCATGGGTTGGTCCTTGGTACAGCCTTTGAAACAAGAAAATTGAACTGAATTATATTTTTCTTTAAAATACGTACTTCAGGTTGCCTATGCCTAAATGTAGGGCTCTCCAGCGCTTCTTGTACAGTTTAGTCTTACAGTAGTCTAAAACAAATTGGGAAAGCAATAATGAAAAAGTTTTGATGGTTTAATCATTGGAATTTGCACTTGACTTGTAAACTCTTAGCCTAGAATTGGCTGCTTAAATGTAATTGTAAATTGTTTGACAGATGTGTGATCTGTGGCAATAATTTTGGAACCTGAATTTATTTCCTTCAAGAATGGAGTGGGGAGAACAGAAAAAGTTTGCTGCAAAAGAAAAATATTTGCTCTTATGTCAAATGAAACCAATGAATGGTAATTGAAAGCGGCAGGCAAATGTAACTTGCAGGACTTTGGTGTGCAGAACAAATGTTTTTAGATTTAGCAGTTACCAGAAACAACTGGTAAAACGAACAGTTTGCAGAGGAGATACCCATACAGATGAGATGATTCTAAGAACTGATGTCTCTGAGTACTTGGCCTTATATTAGGTAGATATTGTCTTTAATGTCAGAACAGTTGTATTTGCTTGGAGTCACTCAGAAAATGCAACATTTAATAAAGTCTATGGTGAAAACACATTTTTGAACTATTTTCCAATCATTCGTTCTTTCAGTTTTGTTGTTTTGCCCAGCATTATTGCTTGGCTTTAGTTTCCAGGAAGGAACACTACTGAAGGAGGGAATTTTCCTCACTCCTGTTTTGCAGACTAGAAGGAAATAAGGTTTTGTTTTGACATACATACCTGCCCTTCCTTAACAACTTTTCACATATTGCCCTTCAGTTGACTAAACTGAATAAATGATTTGTAAAAGTATGTTTTCAGTGGTGTATTTATTCCTGGGAAAAAAACCCCTAGGGAATCTTGTCCTGTTAATCTCTGAGAACTGCCCTTTCTTGTTCTTTGGGTATTGGTCACGTGTATTCAGCTGTGTTTCCCCCAGACATGGAGAATATACTATAAATATATAATCTATTTTTAAAGCTGTAGGCTTCTTTGTCTTTAAGGTCAAATATGATCACTCTTGTTAAGACTTTGGGAGGAGTGGCGGGGGGGAACTTCATCTATCCTGTGATTAGATGTGACCTA
>WEKX01019090.1:28421-41027 GCA_013390025.1 Pitta sordida
ACTTTACAAAGTTGAGTTGTGCCCACTCTGGTATGTATGGAGTATTATATGTATTCCTTCTTACTTAGCACTTGCTATTTATTTGCAATTTAGAGTTGGTACTTTGTTAATATTGAAATGTGACACGTATTGTGTTAGTCATTAAAAAGCAAAGGTAAAAGAAGGGTTTTCTTTGGACAATATAAATGTATAGAGTACACTTCAAACACTTCATAAACTTAAATAAGTGGATGTAAATGCAAAATTTATCTCTTTTTAATACAGCCTGGTATGTTTAGTCAACTGGTGACTGCTGCAGAAGACCACCCATGGCTCTGGGTTCTTTACATCTTGACTTTAGCTCTCCCTGTTGGTCTAGGTGTGCTGTTCTGCTGGCCAGCAAAGGTTAGAGAAATTTATTGTATTTGGTTTTATTCTTTATATTTTATTTGAAAATTCTGAGTGTCTGTGCAACAATATGCACTTTTAATGTGTCAATGGTATTAGTACTTAGCTTACACTGGCTGTTGTGTTTAATTCTTCATTTCAGTTGAAAAATACAGGTAAATCGATTTTTAATTTGTTGTAGAAAACAGATGAATATGTTGACTTCAAAAAAACTGATGTATCTAAGCAAATTAGAAGAGGAGAACTAAAACAAGAGAGAGAGGAGTTTGAAGATGATGAACTAGAAGAAGAAAAAGAAAATGAAGATATTGCTGAAGATGGTAAGATGAGAATGTCAGCTTGCAGTTTGCTTAAATATAAAGACATGAACAGAACTAGTTCATGGATTGCATTGCCAATAATTACAGCCAGTTATCTTAGAATATGCCAAATCTGCCTTGCTCTGAGTCTTTTTTTCCTCTTTGATAACCTCCAGCGAGTGGCTTCCCATGGCTAACAGCTCTTTGATAAATACAAGCAGAAAGTAGGGCTCAACTCAGTATTTTTTCACTTTCAAGACATGAATGTGCTTCCAGCAGTCTTTTTTATGTTTGTAGACAGAGATGCATATTTTACGTATTTTATATATTGAACACATTTGAATGGTTCATATACAAGTACCTGAAGTGCCTATAGTCACATCATTGTCTTTACAATGTGTCTGGCATAGCTTTAAGTCTTTAACATAAGTCTTTCTGCTTCCTCCTCTGTGGGAGGGTTGTACCTTGAACTATTCTGTTGATCACTAATTTTAGTTACTCAAAGCCTGAAAATACTTGAAATACTGAAGTTTGCTACTTCCTTTGTGTTACTTTTTAGCAACACATTGCACACCTGCAGAGGTATGTCCTGGTGCCCAAGTGAGAAATCAATGATTCAGTAGGCTGAGCAGTAAGTACTTCTGCATCCAAAGATAAAGTCACTGTAGCTAAGGCCTTGTGTTGGTAGCATTTCCCTGAGTCTACATAACGAATAAAAAGAAAATTACCTAACTTACAGTGCATTATCTTGACTTTAATAAGAAAAATTTTAGCTCCAGAACTCAGCAAGATTCTGCCTCTTGCTTCACTCTTCCTCAGTAAGAACAAAGTGACAAGTGGCTGGCATGGATAATTAGAATGAGCACACATTCTTGGTTTGAGGGTTTTTTCCTTGGTACTGACATCACTTTGTATTACTCACTGAAACTTGGTGGGTTTTATCTTTGTACCAGGTTCTGTGAGTGTTGATGGATTCTGTCTATATGACTTCAAAGTTTACTTGGCATCAGCTATTCCCAGAATTAAGTACATTTTTGTCACAATGCTTGACACACTAAACTGAGTCCAGACTATCTGCCTTGGAAAGCCTTACCTAGGCACTTAATTATTTTTATGCTATTCTTTACATTAGCATAAATTGTAGGTACATAACTTCATTGTATCTTCCTGCATTTTCCTTCTGATTAACTCTTTGCTTCAGAATTACATACTCTGTTTTATTCTACCCAGTCTTGATGCAGATCATAAATACAGTTTGTATCTAATGCTGCTGTTGTGAGGCTGAGATACCTCAATTCCAATACTCTTCTTTATGACAGTCAGTTAATTTAATTAACACACCACTTAATAAATAATATGTTAGAGTGTGTGTTTCCGTGTTAGAAATAAAGTCCAGGCAATTGCAGAGGAACACACAACTCCCACAACTTTTTAAAATTCTATTAGGAGCAGCTGTTGATGGTGTTGCAAAGGTAGGTTCTATTTTAGAACTTTTAGTTACTAAACTGAACACAGAGTAGACCCAATGCAACCAGCTTTTGTATGACTATTCCAAGGTTTTCAAGTAAATTCTCTGTTTCAGAGGGAAGGATTACACTTCGCTGTCATATGATTCCATGGTTTCTTTATGAATTGTTTAGCTTCCTTTATCTTCCTGCCACCTTTTACTGGTTTCAACCTTTGCAGGTTGAAAACTTCTCTTTTCTTCTATCATTCTTTTGCTGCTTCTTATCTGAAAGCATTAGAGAATTTGTCTTCCGCTTCCTTCTCCTGATTCTTTTTGCTGCAGAGAGAAGAGAAATGAAGGAGACAAAAAGAGAGCTTATAAAGGATACAGAGAAGATGGGAAGGGAGGCTCCTTTTTCAGGTACTTGGAAAGGGAAGTAATTTGGGCCAGGACTTGCAGATGATCTTTCCTATATGCTTCCTTGTTCATGGTACAGCTTCAAGCTGGTGGATGCCAGCTTTCATCAGGTGTGGATGTAAGTTTCTTGTGAGATTTCCCTGTGGTATCTGTAGTCATAAATGTTTTCTATTAGTCTGTTTGGCTCCTCTATAATTTTTAAAGTTTCTTTTTAGTTAATAAGTCCTCCTTTGTTTTTTGGAGTTGAAAGTAACAGGGCTTGAGCCATGGAATACTGAGTGACTCGAGATCCACATTTTATCACAGGGCCATTAAAAAGAGAAAGAGAAAGAAAGTGTGGCACAATAGCAAAGTTCCAAAACACTTGGAGATTTCTTTGATTCCAATGAGAGTGAGTTGCTGACAGAGTACTTCTTTAAAGGGCATTGTCCATGGCATTTACTGTTTTATTTTGTTCTATGTTAATTTTTGTGGCATTGCTAAAGGATGGGCTGTTCTTGGCTTGTCTGCTTGTTTGCCCTCTAGAAAAATATTCCAGGAAGTAAAAGAATTCTGCCACAAAATGGAATTTTAGGGGCACAGTCTGAACCTTACTTGTCAAGTTATACATTTAATTGGTATGAAGTTCTGGCTTTTACAGCTTCTGATGTCTGAAGTTGCTTGTTTGTTTTGGGTTTTTTGCCCCCTCTATTGAAATTAGTACTTAAGGAAGGAGCTGAATTTGCATAATTTACCGTTTCTAATGTCTTCATTAAAGGATGAGCAAGGCTTTGTGAATTTCTGCCAAGCTCCTCTGTTTAGAGCATATTTTTAGATCAGAAATCTTTGCATTTTTCTTAAACGATGATCTCCATTTTTTGGTCATATTTCTCCTTTTGATAACAAAAGTAAAGAGATATTTTTGTAGACATGTACCAGGTGTACTGACAGATGGGTGAAATGAATTTCTTAGTGCATAACAATTAGAGAAGCTCTGTTTGATTCAGTTTATAGCTACACTGCAGGTGAAGGTTTTTTGTACTTCTACAGAAGCTTCAAACATTTTAATAAACTAGGCATTTCTAGATTTTCATCCTCAAGAATCAGGAGAGTCATATTTAAACTTAATGTTAGGAAGCGGTTTTTCACAGAGAGAGTGATCTCTCATTGGAATGGACTGCCCAGGGAGGTGGTGGAGTCACCGTCCCTGGAGGTGTTTAAGAGAAGACTGGACGAGGAGCTTAGTGACATGGTCTAGCTGGGGGGTGTAGGGCTGGATGATCCTGGGTCCCTTCCGGCTCAGCGTGGCCTGCTAGACTGTGAGGGATCTAGGTTTGTGTTACCGCTCTGGGATGTGCTTTCGGTCTCTGTACAGGTGTTAGATGGTGAGTTGGACTAGATGATCCTTGTGGGTCCCTTCCAACTCATAATGTTCTGTGATTCTGTGATTCTGTGATATGTGACTCCCTTCCGAATTTATATGGATACTTTTGTTTCAGTTTTACTGATGCAACAGTAAGAATTGGGAGGTAAGGGTGGGATTTTTGTGGGTTTGGAGGGTTTTTTTGGTTTTCATTTTTTTCCCCACTGAAGTAGTGCTTGTGAGATGTAAACATGACCTGAAAAGGATAGAATTGAGCACTGCTTCATTACTGTTTTAGGCTGAGTCACTGGCACACCGTCAAGGTGTAAAATGCCATGTGTATCCTTTCTGTGAGATCTAGGTAAGATTGCCTGTTCACTTGTGATAGGTACTAGTGCTACAGGGTCCACAGGGTACTAGTGCTCTAGCAGTGCAGGCTGGATGTCCTTTGAGGGAGCTAAGAGGAGTACAGTGCTTTTCTGACTAATTTCTGTATTGCAATAATGCATAAGAAGGGGGGAAGTACTGGGCTGTCTATCCCTCAGCCAAAACAGGATGCCAGAAGAGTTCCCTGCTGAAGAGGGCAATTCCTTAAGTTGTAGGTGTCCCCCCTTGCTGGGTGACTAATAACTGCTGTATTGTACTTTCCTATCTAAGACAGAATTTACTCAGATTGGGGATACCAGAGTTGTTCTGTTTTGCATTCTGGTCTTAAAACTGTCCAATATGATGCTTCAATTTAAAGTGCAGTAAATCAAGTCTTTTCAATCATTAAAGAGTCTGAAGAGAGGAGGGGCTATTGTGAAAGGAAGTGGAGCTGTTAAAATTGGTTATTAAATATGAAAGCGATCCCTTTCATGAGAATTCTACTCCTTGTATCACCGAGATGTTTTTGTTGGTTATTCTAAATGAGCAGTTCATTCTAAGACTGAAATTGGCTTATTTTCCTTACTAGAGTGTCTGGATAAAGTGCAGTTTTAATATCGTTCTGCTTACAAAGTAAATTAACTTCTTCTGCAGAAGATGAGGGTGAAGGTGGGGAAGATACTGAGGAGGAGGAGGAAGAAAATGAAGTTGCAGATGAAGAAGAGAATGAAATTGCAGGTACAAGTCAAGAAGAAGGTGGTATGTCAAATAAATCTGATTCAGAAGATGAGGTAAGTTTGCAGGTTTTCCCGTTTTCTCCTCACCCTTATCTGACATCATACTTCTAAGCCCAGTTACCTGCAACAAGCGTTTTTCTTCTGTTAAATCATAAAACAAATCCTGAAGTGGAAATATGTTTTGAGTTTGACAACACAAATTCTCTGTATACATACTAGTATAGTACAGAAGTGTTATGCAGGTCTCTAAACATGAAATGTTTTTACAGTGCAGTTTTTAACAGGGTCTCAAATGAATTGCAAGTCTTGAAAATTAGGGTGCTGCAATGGATGTCAGTCTTCATTGTGTTGCTTAATTGATGGAATATGTGCTTCTCGTGGAATCGCCTTTTCATGAGACCTAGAAAAACCTTAGGCTTTCAGTTATCTTTTGGGCTTTTTTTATTCCAAAATAAAGTTTTAAGCAAAATTATTATATTGGTTTTTGATTCAGCTCTTGCAGTTTCATTTTTCTTGTGCAGGTTAATCCAGTCACCCAGATAATCTACAAGAAGTTCTTCTTAAAATAGCATTGTAGAATTGAATTTGCGTATGCTTTTCTTGCTTGTCAACTATTCCTTATCCTTTATTTAGAAACTGGTCTGTCTGAAATGCCTTAGATCCACCCATGGATCATCTTGTGCTTGTCATTCCCTAAATGAGTCCCTTCCCAGATTCAGGGAGTTGTTTAATGTAATATTAACTCCTTTTCATGTAAAACTCCTCTAGGAAACTGGACCTTGCATGAGGTTGCATTGTTTCAGTACTAAAATTCTTCATTAATTACCCCTTATTCAGTACTTCTTGTTCCTGTAAGAATTTTTTTTCCCTTGATCATTTATCTAGGAATACAGTATAACCCTATTAGGATTCACATGACTCTTTGTGAAAGTGGTAAGAAGCTCTGAATGTGTCTGTGCCACTGCACAGTACCACAGCGAGGCTTTTCCCTCAGTCTTTCCAGCACGGACAAGTTTCGGACATGACTTATGTGGTGACCTACTTGGGAGATGTCCTGTGCACTGTGCCCTCACTCAGGCCGGGCCACATTCTGTGAGCTGTGCCTTCTGAAGGAGGTGACTGCCATTAGGTGATGCAGGAAAGTGAGGAAGCAATGCATTATCTGAGAACAGAGTCCACATTGGAAAGGCTTTTTATATGCCTCTGTAAGTTTATTGCTTTTAAACTGGGATCACCACCACATCTGCTTTAAGAATAGCTTGTTTTATTTGTAGCTCTCCAAAGGGGAGGGTTAAAATGTTTTAAATGCTTCTCGCTTCAGAGGTGGAAATTAAAAGTAGCAGAAGAGGCACTTCAACAATGAAATGAAGGTAGGTTTAAAATGCTAATGCTGAATTTTTGATTTTTCTTTTCAGAAGAAAGAAGCTGATGAAGGTACAGAAGATCATCCACTGAAATCCGTCCGCAAGAGAAGAGTACGGAAGGACTGAGTTACTCCCAGCCAGTCCTGGCAGGTCTAGATAAGAGGAACTCTGGTGTCCCACTTCAGTGGGCCTGGCAGCATCCAAGTTCCTAAGCTTGGAAGGAAAAATGGGCACTCATTGCTACTTATCCTCCTGTTTTAATTCTCTAACCTCTTTAACCATCCCAAACTTCCTTGATTCTTTTAAGGAGAAATAGTATCTGTGAAGAGTTAGCTGGTGTTTCCAAATGGAAAGTGAAATTACAAGTTGGCCAACTGATTTTTAGGTGAAGATTCTTAACATGTGAGGTTTCTTAGAAATTAGTACGTATTAGTTGGCGATAAACTTACTCTAAGTATTTTTTTAAATTAATAAATTATAGTTTTTATCAGCTGTTTATAGTTTTCAGCTAAAAGAGGATGGTAGTATAGATGTAGCATCTATAGCAGTTCACATTGCTATGAGAAAAGGTACTTTTTTCTGTGCAGAGCTAAATGCAATAACTGTTTTTGTATGATTTTGTGCTAGCAACGATTTTTATTGTAAATCATTTATTTTAGTTGATCTTGTTACATGGGTGGTCACCTGTTCACTTTCAGCATTGGTTACAGTAATTTATTTTTAAGAGATACGTATTTTAAAATAGAATGCTCATAGAACAAGTGGTAATTGATGTGATTTGTTTTACTTTTGAGTGCAGATATCAAATCTGCAGAAGTGATATACAGACGATTTTTTCAAACTTTTATAGTTCTCATGTTCTAAGCCAGAGTGGTACAACATCTGTTTATAGAATATTTGCTAAGTGTATATTGCCACCTAAATATATTTAATAATTATTGCTTAATATGAAATTTATTAATATAGATAAGAATTTTTGATGGATTAAGTTTTTTAAAGATGTGAGTAACTTGGGCATTATCATAATGTAGTTGAAATAAAATGCATATTGGAAAAGAAACTTTGTTTTGTCAAGTTCAGCTGTAAATTGAAACAATAAAATTTCAGCCACTGGAAACCACCTGCTGCTTGACAGTTACCTGTACTAGTAGTAGAAGGTAAGGTGCTGGTTAAAGCAGTCATACATTATAAACAGGCAGAAACACATCAATTTATAAAGATTCTAAGATTTTCTTGTGCCTGGCAAGAAGTTAGTTCATAGCAAAAAGTAGTATTTTCACAGCAGAGCTTCCATGGAAGTCTCTAAGAAAGGAAAGCTCAGTTAACCCTAAGGAAGAACCCAGTGTTCTCAGGTGCTTGTTTTGAAGTGTTCAGGAGTTAATCATATTGGACTCTTATTTGGTGTGAACTACATAGAAAGGTCTCAGGTTTTTTTGTTTGGCTTGGGGCTTTTTGTGTCGGTAAATGCAAGTTCCCACCTCTTTATTTAGGGATTATATGCAAAAGGTAAGAAGCAAAGACTCCAGATTACTCCTCAGCAATAGATAGAAGTTACCAGTGTAATGTCCTTCCAGTAACAGCTACTTGAGTCCTCAGGGAGCATTGCAGCTCTCCTTTTTAATAGATTACATCTGAGCAGCCTGAGAAAAGTCCTTTGGAATTGTTGCAACATTTTGGTGTGGTTCTGGGATTGGGGTTTTGGAGGGTTTTTTTTCTTTGATGTGACACACACACTTACTCTAGTTACCAGTTACTATAGTTTCTTTGATGTGATTTAGTTACTCCAGGGATTGGTCACCCCTCAGGGGATGCTGTTCATTGCTGTTCATTGAGGTTTTGAACTTAAAGTTCCCATAAAGTTGATTAATGCCCCATTAACATCTTTGCTTGTATCGCACTTCAGTAAGAAAGGAGCCATTTATCATGGCTAAAATGGTTCCATCACTCAGTGGACACCCATGGCTCAAGGGGGCTGTTAACAGTAATATTGACTCTCCAAGTCTTACTTTAATACTGACTTAATGATTTGGATCACCTAAAACCTGGAGATACAAGACATCCTTCTGCACATCAGCTTGGTCTTGCTGTCATGGTTGCTTTGAAGAGCTTTAGAATTATGTACAAGGGAATGATTTTCAATTCCAGGCTGCCCTGCTATTAAAACTTGTCATCTTTGGAACTCCATGGGTATCAAGATTTCCACAGCCTGCATTCCCATGAACTTCCTAAAAGAGGTCTTACTGAGGATGCCAGATAACCCGAACATTTTTCTATATGCATGGAAGGCCAAGTAGGACTGAGGCCCCTTTATTTAGTTACAGGTGAAGCCACTTCTCCATTAGCATCCACATTCAGGAAGGTAAGATGAAGGAAAACTTCTAGTTTCTGTCTAATGTACAGCTCACCAACTGTGTAGAAAAAGTTAACACTTCCTGTATTCTGACACTTCGTATCTTCTGACTTTGAAGAGGTGCAAATTTCAGCTTTTCCTTACATAAAATTACACAAAAAATATAAGATTCCTGGCTGAAAACATCACGTGAGTCAGGAACTGAAACCTTGCTGAAACTAAATTCATTAACCTAGGTTTAATCTTAATACTAGATGATTTCATCTGGTCTTTCAGACAATGCAGCTATGTAGGAACCATTAAGATGATGGCAAACCCTATTTTTCCGTCTTTCAACTACAGATACCTATGAGAAGTTTTAGGATTTACAAATGTTAAACCAAACTAATCAAGACAAATCAAAAGTTTTTATTAAGTGTAAAGTCAGAAATACAACATCTTTGAAATGTTCATAAGTTAAATGAAGGCCACAGTAGTGGGATGTAAAACCGCAGAGAGATGAAATAACCAATATTTACACACTGATGAAGAAAATAGCACTATCCACTCTACAATACAAACCCGTGATTTTTAAGATTACTGTATCCTGGGAAATTGCACAAGCCTAACAAGCACATGCTCCATTACCAGGTGATCTCCTACAGTGCAGATGGAGGCGAGCAGCAACGTGGCTTTAAAGCTACAATGGCTGTGATGCAATGCACCCTTTAGGAATGTGATGTTCTTCATTTAATGCTCAAACTCTGGTGTAACTTATGTGATCTACTCGACCTGCTAGCAATTCGTAGATTAATTTAGAGTTCTAGTAATGTGAGAGAATAGCCCATAGAAGATTAAAAATTATTTTAAATGTCTACAAGGACCCTGTGCCACAGTTTCACCCACTCGTGCCTTTGTGGGTAAAACATATTTTATCATTGGGTTTCTTGACCCAGACTTGTATACAGCCCTCGAGACCCAACTATTAGTGCTTTGTTTGCAGTCTTGACTTTGCTGACACTCCAGTGAGCACTGTAGAGCCATTTTAAATGGGGAAAAAAGGGAAACCTCACAATGCCAACTTACAGTTGAGACACAGCAATGCTTAGCTGCCAAGAAACTTGGGGTTTGAGAGGAATTACATTGACTCATTCACAGCTAGGTTAAAAGAGATCCTTGAAGCAGTGTCTTCCTTTTAAAAGGTCAAATACAATGGCTTCATTACTGAAGAGACACCTCATTTCTAGCTAACATCCATAAGTAAGTCTGCAGTACTGCTCTCTGGCAGGATGAATCAGATGCGACTAAAAAAATTACATCACTATTTGTATTTTCAGCTTCTGCTCTCTCTTAATACTGATTTTGCTGGGCATGCTGCCTCTTATGGAAAGCACTCACACCCGTAATCTGGGCTGAGCTCCCCTACAAAACCTGCTAAAAGCTAAAAACCAGCACCTTGACACCAGGCATTGCTCAGAGCAGCATGGTTTTGAGAGGCAAAAGCCACCTTTCTTCCACTGCAGCCTCTGCCTTATGTGTTTTTATGCAGTGCCTCAAGAGGCACTTTACAAGCTCAGGCTCTGGGGCAGGAAAACGGCTGCTCTGAGGCCTGAGGCAAAGACAAGTTTGGCACTTCGGGAGGAAAGTAAAAGGCGGGAAGGAAAGACAATTTCTCAGTTCTTCACTGCAGATTGTTCACAACCAGCATGAGGAACTTTGCTGACCATCTGTTTCTGAAAAGCTTATCACTCACGTTTTTACATAACCCTCCATCACATAACTGAAAAACTTCAGGAAGATCTGACATTATGATGCTGTTGAGCCTGACTGTTCTTCCAGGAAATGGGAAAGTGAAAATGGTTTCAAGTGGACATACTACACCACTCCACCAATACTGCAGCAGTTTGGTATTTCCCTGATTTACGTCCCTTACCTTTGTTCCTTTTCCCTTACCCTCCCATTTCCCAAAAAATCCTACGTGTTTATGTGTATGTAAGCCCTGCAAACAATATCATACTGTTACTACTTCACAGAAATGCTCAACTGGTTTATAGGTTCTTGTTTCAAGTCACTTTGCAGAGCTATGAACAGTACTACACACTAATTAAATATATTTCAGGTGAAAAAGTGATGCAATTAGACTCTGAATATTTTTATCAAATGAGGCTTCAACACAATACTGTAAATTATTTTGCTAGTCAAGAACTCCACCCTAAGACCTCAGAGTGCCAACAGATCTCTGTCTAACCTGACAAATTGAATCCAGTTTTTATCAAGATAGGCTCGTTTTTAAAACACTTATCAAAAATTAGTAATTATCTAAATTATATTTGCACATTGCTTAATCTTAATACACAAACTTATGTCTCCTGTTCATGACAATGCTCTTAAAATTCTGTTGATCACCAAAGTTTATAATCTTTAATTACTGTATCCAGTAAGCCACAAACTAAGGTATTTTTGCTCATGTAGCCTATGCCAGTTAAAACAAAAAAAGACAGCAGCAATACAATGACATCATCTGTGAGTCAGCCCTTACTTCCTTTTGCTTTTTGTGTCAGTTGTTTGGAAAACACTAGACGCTGACATCAGATTTTCTATATACTGTCCCAGAACTTGGTTTTCTGATTTCAGTTTCAAGTTTTCTTCCTTAACAGCATCTACTCGTGCTGAGAGATCTGCAAAGGTGATATTATAAGAAAAACATTAGACACTATTGCATACAATGATGAGTATGTTCTATGGGCCTACATTCACACCTTTAATGCAGGAAATGGTACCACACTCTATTATGTTATAAATAACATTAGGCCATTGAAGTTTTACCTAAAGCCCAGTTTCCCTACATTATTTTGTAGTACAGTATTTTGCTAAACTTCAGTTAAACATACTCCTAGTCGGCATCTTTATTATTTCTTATATATTTTGAATTAAGCTATGGCGAACTAAACTACTTGGAAACAGACTCAATGACATGCGTCAACTAAAAAGACTGGACAAATTATCTTCACGTGTACTATGAGAGTCAAGCAAACACAATCTTGCATAAAGAGGAGGAAAGAAACAAGTTCCAAGACCTTGCCTATGTACCTTCAACTGCTTTAAGTGACATACTTCTTGACGGCATGCCTAAGGTAGGGCAGAGCAGTAAGGTTCTCTTCTTTTGCTTACTACTGTGTGCTTGTAAAAAATCTGATGTGTCAAGCTGCTAACCTTCAAGTGTGTGCTGCAGTTCCAAAACTTGATTAATAAGCCGTGTTTTCTCTTCTAATTCCACCTGATTCTCAGCCTCAACAGCTGCAATAAATCATGAGAGTTTTAGTGCAACCTATGTTAACAGTTGGAAATTATAGTAAGTAGGAAGAATAACAAGAACTTATACCATCGATGTCAGCGTTCATCATTGTAGAATGGGCTCCTTCCACTTTGGAAGGGAGTTTTCTTGAGAGACGATGCTCTGCTTAAAACAAACAAACAAAAAGGCAGAGTTAACCATCAATGGCACTGCTTTTGTATTTGGATTTTAGATGCATTTTCCTAATTGGCGGTGAAAGGCCCGCAGTTCAGCCTGAGGCACAGAAACGCTTTTTACCGTTCTTTATTTTCCCCCGGGCCTCACACGGTACATAAACACAGTTCTTGGAGTAACCACGGAGCTGTTTACAAAAACAGCCGGTCGGGATGACTGCGACGCACAGAACTCGGCCGTCCCAGTGATGTAATTCCCGGCTCTTCGGCACCGATCGTTCTGGAATTGGCTATTCCCGAACGCAGAAGCGGCAGGGCCCTGCTCTATCCGCCCCGCTCCGCCGCTGCCGGGCCGGGCGCGCTGCCCTGGGGCACCCCGCGGCTCCGCAGCTCCCGGCGGCATCCCCGGTTCTCGGGCGCGGTCCACCCGTGCCCGGCGCTGCGGGAGCC
>WEKX01019090.1:41066-67891 GCA_013390025.1 Pitta sordida
CGGAGGCCGCGGCGGTGGCAGCGCTCCAGAGGGGCTTCCCCACAGGAGCCAGACGGCAGCGCCGCGGCCCTGCCTGCGCAGCCGCCCACCCGTCCACACCGTCCCTCTGTCCTTCCTTCCGTCCATCCCTCCTTCCCGACCGCCCGGCGCTCCCAACCTGCGACCGCCGCCTCCGGCCCCGCTCCCGCTCACACCGCGCATGCGCCGGGCGGGGCAGGGCCGGGGGATGCGGGAGGGGTGAGGAGGAGACCGGGGAAAGGGGGAGAATGTGGAGGGGTTTGGGGAAAGGGGGAGAATGTGGAGGGGTTTGGGGACAGGGTGTCTTGTCGCCTCCCTCACGGCTTGCCCGAGTCGTACCCAGCCCCTTCCCCTTAGATTCCGCAGAGCTGCAAATGGGATAATGGAAGTAATTACTGAGAACGCGCTTAAATTAGATGAGAGGAGGAATGTTTTTCACTGCGAGGGTGGTGAGGCACTGGGAACAGGCTCCTGCACCTGTGGGTACCCCATCCCTGGGAGTGTCAAGGACAGGCTGGATGGAGCTCTGAGCTCGCTGGACGGTGTCCCTTCCCATGGGGATTGGAACTGGATGCTATTCCTTCCAGCCCAGCCAGTGTGTGATTCGAAATTAATGTCAGCCTTTTTCTGATTAATTCGTTCTGCTCATACACTGCCAGTGTTCAGAGCAGTGGACCTGGGCGGGCAGCTGTTCTTGGTGCGTAACCCCTTCAGATCCAGGCGGGTTGTCAAAGCCTGAGGGAAGCCAGAGAAAACCGAGTTCGCGGCTGCCCTGAGCTCCAAGGAGCTCTGACAGAGAGGAGTCTCCCCGGCGGAGTCCAGCAGGGTTTGCCGGGGTTCAGCACCGTGTCCGGCTGGCCTGGCTGCTTCCAGCCTGGCAGATCGGGGGAGCCTTTTGCACCGCAGCGGCCACATTAGTTGTGGTTTAGCTCCTTTGCTTCTGGATCTCACAGCGTTAGGGATCGCATCACACAGGAACTTAAGTCACTTCACAGAGTTATTCTCATCTAATAGTAGCTCAGTAGCTCCAAAACGACATTCCTGTACATCTGGTCTTTCCATGGTTCCCTGCAGGGGAATAACATGCTGCACAGGGTCCTCACTTCGACCTCATAGCACAGTCTGTGAGCCACAGGAAAGGAATGAAAACCATGCAGAACCCGAGGTAATTTTAGTGGCTTCACTGAAGGGACTGCCCTGCATAACCTGTAGTATTTTTATAGGTACTGGGCAGTCTGAACCATATGCTGGAGTGAAATATGTCCATATTGTATCCGTAAATTGCAGGAATATGTCTAGTTACAAATAAATAATTTGATACTGTGCGGATACACGAGAAGGTAAAGGCATTTGGGAAGTGAGCCCTCTACTGTATTTTTAAGTGCAGTTCAGGAAGTGTGTGTTTCTAGTACATACCTCCATCTTCTGGCTGCCTCCACAGTAGTATGTACGTAGTACCATTGTGTCAATAACTTTTTTAAACCTTACAATCAGGTAAATTCAGATGATACTGTTCAGGTTATGAGCTATTGCATTGTCCTGCTGCCCATCTGTACTGGAAGATGAGTTTGTTTTCAGCTCCATTAGCTAGAGTGTACACTTAAAAGTGTACCACCTTCTCTACATAGCAATCCTCCTTGCACCTTGCAAGCAAATCCTCTCAGGTGGTGGCTGGGCTTGTTAGTAGTCCTCCTTGATTGCTGTTTTTAAAATGGCAGGTGCTTATCACTATGTTTTGATCTTGCTTGAAGCACTGGCTGTGTGGAAAGCCTGCCAATCAACAGGTTCTTGTAATTCTTTTTAATGAGACAATCTCCAGAACTTTGATTAGCTTCGGAAAAGGGGAAAAAAATACGGCCAGAGTTGGCAGCTTTATGCAGATGGATGGATGCTTACCCGGTGAGGAGCTTGCTGTGTTTTAAACTGTAAGGGAGGGAGCAAAAAAATATTGTGGGCTTGTCTTGGGGAAATGCACCTCTCAACTGGAGAAACTCCACTTTTCTTACGTTTTCTTATGTTTGGAGATTATCATCTAAACTCTAGCAAAATGAGCAAAGTGGGGCAATCCTTGATGTTAAATTATGGGACAAAGTGGAAACTAGACGACTTGCTTATAGGCTGCTGTAGCCAAAACAGTAGTAGTTTCAAGACCTGCTGGTTTACCTGTCATTTCCTTTTTGGTACGTGTACCGTTGAGGGTTCATTCTACTTTGTGTGGTTGTGGCTTCTGACTGCAGTATTTTCTTTTCATTCTTAATTCTGATTTTTGAGCATGAGCACCAGGATGAAACGCCTTTTCAGAAGTTAACCTCTGCAAGAGGTTTTTTTGGTTTTCCTTCTGAGAAAATTGTCCTTTTCTGAGCCTCCACTGTTAGCATTGCAGAGTGGCTATCAGCAGAGACCAGATGGTGTTTTTAGTCTACAGCGTGTTATGTGTTACCAGGTTAGTGTTAAACAGTTGCACTGAAGCTTCTTCAGGTTCGTACTGCAGTAAACTCAGACATACTGGATCTACAATGCATCTTCCTGCTGTGAGTGCTTCATATGAATCCCCTTTCCCTGTATGGGAGATGGTGAAGCTGGCACATGCTCCTTGGCCCCAACATTTAGCAGCTCTGTTCTTTGTGACCTGGCTGTGTCCCAAATCCTTATCGTGGAAAGATTCATGCGCGTTGCTCTTTTTCTTTCCCTGCCCTTCATCCTCTGCGTTCCAAGGGAAGTATATTTAAGTGCTGGGACAGCAGGGAGCAACTCAACTGTGCACATCCCTGGTCTGCACAGTCCAGGGATCAAAACTGTTGGATCGGTACTGCTGGGTACAAATTCCACAGAGAAAATGCCTAGATCATCCCATGCTCCCTTAATAAGGTTTGCATTCCTATCACTCCATTTCCAGTGAGAAGAAATCAACTCCAGGATTCTAAATATCTGATACATTACCAGTTATAAACAAACAAGTACCAGAAAATAACCAATCCTAATACATCACAGAAAAAAGCCTGCAGCCCAAAGTATTCTTTTAATGAAAAATCAGCTAAAACAACAGAAGCTTAATGTATCACATGACTTACCTATTGGCTTTTCAAATTCCTTACCTCACCTGCCTTGCATTGGGTAATATATTATCTATTACATTTTTTGTGCTCTTTAAATTTGAAGCTTTAGAGATTTAGAGTACATATATCCAAAACAATCAGATTCCTTTTATAATACAGAATGTGTCCCAGGGAAGGCACACCTGTGCATATTATGACACCAGGTTGGGTGGGGGTGTTGATCTGCTGGAGGGTAAGAAGGCTCTGCAGAGGGATCTGGACAGGCTGGGTTGCTGAGCTGTGACCAACAGTATGAGGTTTAACAAGGCCAAAAGCCAACTCTTGCACTTCAGTCACAACAGCCCATGCAGTGCTCCAGGCTTGGGAGGAAGAATGGCTGGAAGCTGGCCAGTGGAAAAGGACCTGGGGGTGCTAGTCAGCAGCCAGCTGGACATGAGCCAGTGTGTACCCAGATGGCCAAGAAGGCCAGTGGCATCCTGGCCTGGATCAGAAATAGTGTAGCCAGTAGGACCAGGGCAGTGATTGTTCTCAGCCCTGTGAGGCTGCACTCCAAATCCTGTGTTCAGTTTGGGCCCCTCACAACAAGAAAGACATTGAGGTGCTGGAGGGAGTCCAAAGAAGGGTAATGAGGCTGGGGAAGGGTCTGGAGCACAAATCCTGTGAGGAGCAGCTGAGAGAGCTGGAGGTGTTTGGCTGGAGAAAGGAGGATCAGGGAAGACCTTTTCACTCTAAATCTCCCTGACAGGAGGTTGTAGGTAGATGGAGGTCAGCATCTTCTCTCAGGCAACTAGCAACAGGATGGGAGGACATAGCCTTAAGCTGTGCCAGGGAAGGTTCATCCTGGACATCTGGAGGAATTTCCTCGCAGAAGGGATTATTAAACATTGGAATGGGCTGCCCAGGGAGGTGGTGGTGTCATCAACCTTGATGTTCAAGTGTGTTCAAGGGTGTTCAAGAAATCATTGGATGTGGCACTTAATGCCGTGTTCTAGTTGACAAGATGGTGATCAGTTAAAGGCTGAACTTGATGATCTTGGAGGTCTTCTCCAACCTAACTGATTCTGTGATATCTGTAGAGTAGCCAAATACTATGTAGCATTTTTGGGGTGTGCTTGGTGTCCCCTTTGGCTGGAGGTGGCCAATCAAGCCCTTATGTAACAATTCCTGCTGTAGTATTTTGTTCACTCTTGTGTTAGAAGGTGTCATGTCTTTGTTCTGCAAGTTGTTGCAGGGCAAGTCTTTTCTGGGGACCATTCCCAGGAGAACCTGAAACAATCCTTCTAAAGGCTGGCATCTGTTTGACATGGATCTGGCAGCATTTGCTTCACTATGGTTCCCAGCTGACTGGGAGGGCAAAATTAATTAGATAAAGACTAATTATATATATAACTATGAGCAAATTGGCCAGCTTTGCTGTGTGGCTGTTTAATTTTAGTCTTTGGAATATGCAGCACAAGGCTGAGAAATGGGGCACAACCTATGTTCACAGGGCTTTGTTTTGTTCTGTTTACAAACTTACTGCTCTCTACTTTAGACAACATACACCTTACCAAGGAAATTAAATAATATTCACAAATGCTGGAAAGTGTTTTCTTCTGTGGAGCAGCATAACAACTTTCCAATTGTGTGGTTTGAAAGAAGAACTTAACAGTGCCCTAAGTTGTGTTTGGTTTATTAAACTGTTTTTATGTCACACTGGATTACTCACTTTGAGTGGATTTTCTCACTGAAAAGTTACAAAAATATCTTGTAATTTGTAGGGATGTGTCAGAGCTCCTGAATTCAAAACTAACTTGGATGTAACTAAGGAGAGGTGCTAATCCCTTTCTAATTTGTTACTAATTTGTTTTATATTTTCTAAGGCATTTGGTTGAAGCAGAGGCAGCATTCATAAGTTTATCATACTAAATTTATAGGAACAACAAGTTTTGCTTTACAAATGCAGTTGTCTACACTTACTTGTACCCTAAGTTCCTGTTAAATTTTCTAAATCTAGCTGATGTTGCTGGCAAAAGTAATTGATTTATTCACTTTCATTGCAAGAGTATTTTTTGCTTAAAATACAACAATCTCCCTGAGATATAAAACATTATAAATAGTCTACCTGAACACAGGTACAGTTGCAAACAGAGAGGATTGTATTGCTCTGGACTTGTAAGTTGTATCTGCTAATAACAAGCGTTTTCTAACTTTTTATGCCTAAAACTCTGGTGTACATTTGAGGGTTTTTTCCGTGGTGCACAGTGCAAACCAACAAGCCTTTGGCTTCCTTTCTGGCAACGTTACAGGCAGCAGAGGTGCCTGTGTAATCTGACTGATGACAGAGGCTTTACTGTTCCCCACTGCAATAGAAATGTACCCTCCTTGTCACTCACAGAGGAAGGCATTGTACCATACTTCTGAGATGAGTTTGCTGTTTGAACTGTACTGTTTTCTCCTTTGATTAATTGCTGCCACAAAGGAAAAGACAAAAGGGAGCACAAATGGCTTAATTCTTTTTCCCTGCAACGCTAACTGGCAGAACCCTTTACATCAAATCTTTGTCATTTTGCTGCTCTGCAGAAATAACAGACTGAGAAGGTTGGGGTTTTTTCATGTAACGTTGTTTTACATCAGAATTCTTTGCTGTTCTTTTTACTCTTTCACAGTAACCTCAAAAGGCTTTTGTAGCCTTGTGCACATCCTTTGCAAACTTACAATTAGAGACTTCTGTCAAATGCAGAATTTGAGTACCTGTGCTTTTTCCAACCAAATCAAATCACACGAAGTGGGTGACTACTTTGGCTTGCATTTTTCTAGCTCTCATCTATGTCTTTACTCATTGTACATGTTTTGCTTTTGCCTTAGGCCCTGAGAGAGAATGGGACCTCATCAGATGTGGGCACACAGTTGGAATAAAAAAAATGCAGTCGCTTTAGAAAGTCTACATAAAACAAGCCTCAGAAAGTTTACATATTTTCTCTTAATGTCTGGAGAGTCCTGCCTTCATATAGCTACATATAGCTATATGAAGCTAATGTTAACTATATATAGCTGTGTAGTCTACATATAGCGGCATCCTATCCTTTGCAAGCTTTAGCATGAGGGTAAATGTTCTTGTTTCACTCCACAAAAATGCATTTTAAATAGACTGCATAACTGAACTCTGCAGCTTTAGACTGTGAATACCAACATATATGACATAACATTGTCCTGTTAACAGTTTGAGCCTCTTTATAAACATCAGCTCTAGGTTTGCCACCAGATTTTGTGGAAGGTTATTTAGCAAGATTCCATAAAGCTTTACTGGTAACTTAATGAAATGAAAAACTGTTTTGTCTTTCTCTATGTTAGGCCCAAACATTTTGGGGTTTGTATCTGCTTTTAAAAGAATGGGTTTACATGAGAAATGTGGTCATTAGTGTTGGCTTTCTGTAAAGCATATTTGTAAAAAGGGTGAGATCATTTCTAGGTACTTTACAATGAGAAAGTGTGCTTTGATTTACTTAGTCCATATTGATCAGACGTATAATAAAGAAATTTTTGCAGCTGTTGGACATCATCTGACTGCTTTGTTTTACTTTTGGTTTAATTTCCTCTGTGCTTTTGTTTGGATAGGTCATTTTAGAAGGAACTTTTTCTAGTGCTGTGAGTTTCTAAATTAAAAGGATTTTGTTTCATTAAAGGTGAAAATACTTCCACAAATGCTGTTAGCAAATGCTTTCCTTGATTTCATGCACTGTTGATATTGCTATTAAAATACTTATCAAGAAGTTTTGATCTTGCTACCATTTTGTGTTTGTCCTGATTTACATTATTTTTAATACCTGCCTGCTTAACAAATAGAGAAATGTAGCATTTTTGAAAGAGCAATAGCTATTAAATATTCATGCATTACACTCAGTTGATCAGGCTCAGTAACCCCTGTTGCTTTGACACAATGGCTTTTCACTGTACTAAGGAAACTTCAATATGAAGGCTGTGTTCTGATTATGCTTCAGGTTGTATGTATGTAGGATGTTGTTCTTCTTGTCTGTTTAGTGTCTTTTCCAGGATGTTTTAAGAAATGGAGGGGAAAACACATGCAACAACAGCTATATTCAAGTTCACACAGAATCACACAGAATATTATGAGTTGGAAGGGACCCACAAGGATCATCTAGTCCAACTCACCATCTAACACCCATACAGAGACCGAGAGCACATCCCAGAGCGGTAACACCAACCTAGAGCCCTCACAGTCTAGCAGGCCACTCCGAGCCGGAAGGGGCCCAGGATCATCCAGCCCTACACCCCCCAGCTAGACCATGTCACTAAGCTCCTCGTCCAGTCTTCTCTTAAACACCTCCAGGGACGGCGACTCCACCACCTCCCTGGGCAGCCCATTCCAATGTGCAATCACTCTCTCTGTGAAAAACCGCTTCCTAACATTAAGATTAAACCTCCCCTGGCGTAGCTTGAGGCCGTGCCCTCTCGTTCTGGTGTCGTCAGCCTGGAAGAAGAGGTCTGCACCCATCTGGCTGCAACCTCCCCGCAGGTAGTTCATTAAAACCAGTGCATCTTGTTTTTAATACTTACTTTAGAATGCTTGCATGTAAAACATCATCATTCTCAGGCAAAGTCCACTTATGATCTACATACTGCAAGCCCAGTTTGTTTATTACTTGCTTGAACTTGCTGTTGTCCTTCCTAAGGAATCTTTTTGTCTCTCTCACTATGTAGACTTCTAGCTTCCCTGATATTCTGGAATTGATGTTCTTCTCCACCCTTAGAGTCAGCTATAAGGCCCACTCTGCTTGTTAGCTTTAGAGTTACTATAATTAGTTTTAATTCAGCTGGGAGAGATAAGGAAGACTGCTGCCTACAAAATGTATCATAGTCTCTTGCTATTATACATTAGGAATTCTCTTATACATTTCTAATCTCCAGTGTTGCCATCTGGCAGAAGAAATGGACCACGTTCACCATGAAATTCATTCTATTCTGTGCCTTCAAACTATAAGCTTGCCTGAAAATATCACTTTTTTCAGTTATTCTGACTTTACTTCTGCTTCCTGAGTGATTGTCCCCACCTCTTCATTACTAGGGGAAAAGCTGTGATCCTGGTAGCAGATCTTTAGTAAAGAGGGCTTGTTTATGGCCCTCTGTGTTGTGAACAGAAGCTTTCTCTGACCTTGGGGGTGTTACTGCAGGTGAGAGTCTGAGAAGTTGGAAGTACTCAGTTTCTGAGGTGCAGCAGGGTCCTATTTGCCCTGCTGCTGAGGTTTTACACCAGTGACATCTTTCAGGGCTTGGCTTTGGTGAGTATCAAGCCCTGAAGGCACCTAAGGTTTGCTTAGGTACCCACTGTCTGCTGGTGCTTGAATTAGTTTTTAACCACTAAAAACTAATAATACAGGGGTGTGGAGGTTAGAGCAGTAAAGGAGGCCGGTGGGTGTTTGCAGTCTAAAGAAAGTGACTTGACTTCTTCTGGAAGACTAAGAGAGCCATATAGCAAGAACACCCATCTGTGAGACAGGGCAGATTCAAAACTATCCAGTATTATGGAGTCATTCCTAACTTGGCTACTTCTGGATGCCTTGCAAGGACAAGACAATCTTCCACTGAATGCTATCCCTCATCTCTTCTACTTGCACCAGCTGTGCAGCAAGTCACAAAACAGTGTCTCATAGGTACCTTTCCCCTACTGTCCTATACCCTGCTACAGGAAAAGAGTGAGATTCACTGTCAGGAGAACCCTTTATTATTGCACAGCTAGGACCAAGGTCTGCCAAATTGTCTCCTTGTGAAACGTTTGGGTCCACTACATCTTGATGTCATTAGGCTGTATGCCGTGTAAATGAAGCACATTCAAACATCCACCTCAGCACCATCACACTAATACTGAATTGCTAGAAAATTGTGTTCTAAAAATAAGATCAACCCAATGGGGTTTTTTATATAGGAGGTAAATATAGCTTGTACAATAATATTTCTTATGCTAAAGAAAAAAGGGAGAGGAGGTTGATGGGGAGGGAACAGGACTCATGTTAGTCATAAATAAGCCCTTCTAGCTAGTGTTAATTAGCACAGCTCTCTGTCAGCCATGCTGACATGATCAAGGTGATACTCTGGCCGCACCTTTCTAAATAATTTATTATCAGTTCATATTAACTTACTTCATTTTTCCCGTATGTCGAACTATCCTACTTGTCCTCCCAAGTAATTTTTATTCCATGAGCAGAGGAGGTGGGTGGCGGAGTAGGAGGTAGTCTTTACTTCTGGAATTTCTTGTAAAACAATTAAATGTTTAATAGTGGGAGTCTAAATTATCAGTTTATTTCCATTACCAATTAGGTTGCACCGCTTCTTGTGAGCTCTCACTAGAGTATATCAAAGAGGTTATTGTTTTATACTCAGGAGGAACCACCAGCATTATCTGTATTTTATTTCATAGTAGCAACTTCTGAGTTAACTTTTCTCTAACACTGTCCCTCTAAACAGTGAAAGACTCTGTGCTCAGATGGTGAATGTTTATTACTACGTATATGCTAACCCGTGAAAACTGTGGTAGCCACCATGCCTCCAAAATCTCAGTTCTTAACTAATCACAAGGCTTATTCAACCACATAACCAAAAAAGTTTACTTGAGGGCATTTGCTAAAAATCCGTTGTACCTAGTAAAAAGGATCTATAAATTTGTCTGCTCACACCGTGCTCTTATTGAGCCCATGGATTTTGCATTGCATCAGTAGAGTTCTGGAGTTTCTTACCTGAATCATCTGCCAAAGAAATGTTGGTGAAAGTGCCATCCTCCTCATCCGACGGTACCTCCATTTTGCTGCTTTTTTCCAAAGTTTTTGGGCTGTGTGCTAAGCATGGCAGTTGTCAGCCATTTCTGAGTGCACATGTGACTTCTCTGGTTAAATCTTTAATGAGTCCAGCACACAGGTGCTATCGTGTACTGTTGGCAGCTGCACACATCTTACCCTGTGTGGCGTCTCATCTGAACCTTGAGCTCTTCCGGGAATTGTTAAGCTGGAAGGTTTCTGAGCTCTCACTGCTTTGTCAGACCTGCTGAGCAAACACTGTTATTACAGGTTCTTTCTGTAAAAGAACTGTGTATCCATCCCGCCTGGCTTTTTGTTACTGTTGTTCTTTATTTTCTCTAGTGCTGCTCCTCTAAGTCTTTGGATGATAGTCTGAAGTTTCCACCTTCAGGGGCAGTTCATTATGATCTCCAAGATCCCAGGGTGATTAGGGTTTCCTGTCCGAGCTTACCATGTGATCAGAGCAATCCACTTACTCCACGTGGCATCAGTGGCGTGACGTGTAGAAGGAAATTTTCCACTGAACATCCAGCCCAGCACTGGTAGTCAGGGTGCCACGAGGAGCTGTGCTTCATGCCAATCACTTCTGAAGCAGTCTGAACCCTTTCATAAGGTGCTAAGAGATCTTTTTCAGTTGGGCTCTAGCAGGCCTTGAATCCTTTGTATCCCTGACTCCAGAATCTCAGGGGTGATCCTTGAGTCTCCCCAGGTACTTTTTGCCAGAGGCTCCAATAATGACCATTACTCCCAGCTGCAGAGTAAAGTACATTCTTCACATCCTGTCCTGTCCTGACTGGCCCCAGGGCTACTGCATGGCCAATCTCCTGTTTGATTTGTTCAAAGACTTGTTGTTCAGGGCCCCACTGGAAATCATTCTTCTTCCATGTCACAAGGTAGAGAGGGCTGACAATCTGACCATTCTCTGGGATATGCATTCCCCCAAAACCCACAGAGCCTAGAAAAGCCTGCGTTTCTTTCTTCCTGGTTGGTGGAGACATAGCTGCCGTTTTCTTAACCACATCCCTTGGGATCTGGCAATGTCTGTCATGCCACTTAACTCCTAGAAACTGAATTTCCTGGGCAGGTCCCTTGACCTTACTTTGTCTAACCCCCAGGTCTGTCTTTTTTCACTAGGCAGCTTTCCAGCTACTCTTCCCCTAGCCTGTAGCACTGCATGGGGTTGTTGTCACCAAAGTGTAGGACTCAGCACTTGTCTTTGTTGAAACTCACGTTGGTGCCCTTGACCCATCCAGCTAGCCTGTTCAGATCCCTCTGAAGAGCCTTCCTATGCTGGAGTAGATCAACACTCTCACCCGACTTGGTATCAACCATGAACTTACTGAGGGTACACTTGATTCCCTCATCCAGATCATCAGTAAAGATGTTAAACAGGACTGAGCTCAATACTGAGCCCTAGGGAATACCACTAGTGAATGGCCATCAACTGGATGTGGCACCATTCAACCACTCTAATGACACTATGCATTAGGATGGGTGTAGTTTACAGGAATTATAAATGTAATGCTGCTATTTAGCTTTTTTCTTCTGATCTTTTAACTGCATAGTTTTATTTTAGCTTTTGTGCTGGTGTCAGTGATGTTACTGACAGCTGCCTTCAGAGATAATTGATAAACAAGCACATCTTGCATTTTCAGAACTGTGTGAGTTACTAATTTTTGCTTCATATGGATCAGAGCAGTTCAAAATTTACCTAATTGGTTTTGAGGTGTCCTGCACAGGGCTAGGAGTTGGACTTGATGGTCCTGGTGGGTCCCTTTCAGTATATTCTTGGAGTCTCTGACTCTTGAGTAATTTGTGTAAAGAGACCTACTGGATGAATTCCAGATCCTTGAGTATCACAAGGAGATTCTGGATGGGTTGGGTTTGTTGTTTTTTTTTCTTTTTTCAGTGATGCAGCAGTGTGCTTCAAAGTTAGAAGACATTTTGATCTTTTGGTCTTTATTATGTCCTTTATTTTTCTCAGGCATGTTGTGTACAATTAGAAGCATTTTAGCAACTCAGTTTGGAAGGACAGATTCTAAAAATATATACTAAAAATATGCAAAAAATCTGTTAATCTGCTACCTTTACGTTTTGTAAAATCATATGCCTGTGGAACCTAAGGGTTGTATCTCATCTGAACTGTGTAGCCCTCATTTAAAAGGTTTAATTACCTTCTCAAGCCTGTGTCAGTATTGTTCTCCTATATTGGCTGTCCAGGTACCCTCTGGTAGATACAATTTCCATGTAAATTATTATCTGATTTTAGACAGCCTGTCACAGTAGCCTAGTGAATACGGATGTTGTGCAGTTGTTATTCACATCTAGATTAAAGGCATTAGCAAAAGCGTTGCAGAGTAAAAGATGTATTTTAATAAGAACCAGTAAGAAAGACTCCTCAGGGTGAAGGAGAAGATGATTCAGGGAGGAGTTTGGCTGCCTCCTGTGAGATATATCAATCCCCTGCAATTTATGGATTCAGGCTCTTGGTTTTGTGCCAAGTGCATTCCACTCCATGTGGCACGAAACACTAGCAGGTTAGCTGAGGAGTTATTCGTCCTGCCCTACAGAATAAGACTCCAAGGCTCGAAAATAAGGCCGCTCTGAAGTGTTTCAGAGCTCATTAAACTTCCTCTGAAAGAAGGGCCTTTGCACAGATTGCCTTTTTGCTGTATCTCCTTGATCGGCCTGTGAAGAGGGAGAGTGGAAGGTATAAACACGTGTTTGGATGCGTGTGTGCACATGTATATGAACAAAGACTAATGTGAGACTCAGGAGCTGCACTATTTTACAAAACCCCTTTGCTTTCCACAAGGACCAGGGAATCAGGTTTCTGGGAGACCTACTTGTGGAATGGAGACTCATTTAACAGCAGAGAGAGGGATGGGGTTTAAAAGGAGTCTACAGATGTGACCTTCTTTCTTTCTTGCCCAAATGATTCTTCATGTTTAAACACGCACCTGTATCCTAAAATTTTAAAGGCACAGAATTATATCTGTGGTTTGATTGTTTTTCTGAGTGCTATGATGAGAAACATTATCTTTGGTGTTGGCCTGATAGGTCATTAGTGAAATAACGTCTTCAGACATGCCATGTTAACGTGAAGTAGAAGTACCCAATTCTTGCTGCTACCATGTTTATATTACAAGGGAGGACATAAAGGAGCAGTAGCAGACAGAAAAACTCTGATCAGCTTAAAAGAAAGCTGTGAAATGGAATTGACTGTCAGAGCACAAGGAGTTTAGTTATTTCCATGTGTGAATTATTTTCAGTGGAGCAATGGGCATTAATGTGAAAATTTATTTGGTTATAAAGTATCAGTTTGTCTTTCTGAGGGCTTCATTATCAAGCTGAACAGAGGTTGTGGAGTGCTGAGCAGATGTCTGGCTGCCTTTGGAAATAGGTGGCATGAACTATCAGAGGAGGCTAAGGGTAGGGGAAGTATGGAGACAGAATCTTCTACAGCTGCTCCTGAGCCTTTTGTTTGACTTTATAGCAATAACATCAGTTGATGTAGCTATGTGCTGGCCCAGTTTTGATGAATGTTGATAACAAGCACATCAGCAGATCACTGTCTGGGTATGAAGGTCATGAAAAGAGTGGATAAATGCCCAAGAATGTCTTTAGGCTTGGGACTGAAATGATCCTCCAAATTTAGGGTTTTGCAGCTGGTCTGTGTCAAGGTCACAATTGCAGGAGCATGTAGATCCTTAGATTTAAAACACTAGCTAAACCTAGCTGGTTGTAGGTGATAATTAGTGCAAGTACCATGTAGTTGTGTTTTAATTAAAGTGATTTAATAGTGAGCTGAAAAGGAAGTTGACTCAGAGTTAACTATAGATTTATGGAGTATTACACCTAAACCACAGCGTGTGCTATTACTCCAGTTTATACCAACAGCGGAACAGTGCTTATAGCATGGTTGAGGCAGACTTCAATGCCATTCTTTTTTTTGGGATTCAGCATTGCATTTGCAAACTGAGCTACAACATCAAAACATTCAACAGCCCTCGTCACCTGCTTCCCTTGTTTTCTCTTACAGTGCCAATTTGTTATCTCTGGAAGTCCACAGATGCAGTGCCTTTTGGAAACACTTTTCAGTGGCTCTATTAGAAATATTTTTCTAACTTGGTCAAAGAATACTGGGACAGAGTTGGAGTACTTGAGGTAGGTTAGATCCTTGTTGAAAGGCAGGTATAATGGCTGACCTTAATGTGTTCTTCTTCTTTTGTTATATAGTGGTTTGATTAAGAGTCTAACTTGAAGAAAAGTTTTGCAAATGTGGATGTGTATGATGTAAGCAATACAGTATATTTAGCGAAGAAAAAGATTCTGAATTGAGAAAACTGTTTTGCACTCTTAGGAGATACTGTTTCCCTCTGCTTTTCGTCAACATATGTAAAGACAAAAGCAAAAATACTCCTTTTGCTTTTTTTTTTTTTCAAGTAAGACAATAGACCCTGAGTAAAGACTAGTACATATTTGGAATTGTATTTTTCTTACACAAAACATCCTAAAGATGCATCCAGTGTACCAGTTTCCCACTGTATATAAACCATAGCATTTTAAAATTATGTGCCTTGTTAGGAAATGACAGCTGCCAGTGCATTTCTGTTTTAATGAACTTTGACAGAAAGGAACAGTGGAATGTGTTTAGTGTGTGCTAACAAAGCCGTAATCATGCTAATGAATTCACAGGATGTTCAGCACTGCGCTGACAGACGCTGTAGGACAGTAACCTGCTTGCAGAACAACAGTTTACTAAGATGGTGACATAAAGTGTGTTAAATGTGTTATTCACAGATTTAACCTGTAAACTGAGGTGTACTTGCCAGTAAGTCTCCTAGGTGTGTATTTTGTTTCTCCTGCTTCTCTTTCCATTCACCACTTACCAATATAAGGTATTGACAAGCCATGTTGTGGCTGAGATAGTCTTCCAAATTTTGAGATAGACTTTGAGATGAATAAGCATCATTATTTGCAGTTGCTACTTCTGAAGCTGCATCCAAAATCAGCCACCTGGAAACATACACAACAACTGCCTTCTTGTACTCACATCCACTGATTTACAACATTTAATTTTCACAAATGCATGCACGTTGTTCTTTTCTGCGTGAGTATTTTTTTTTAGAATTTGGATCTGCTGTCTCAAAATGAGTGACTTGTTCATAACATCTGTAGGTATGTCTTAAAATAGACTCACTTTCCTTCACACTTGTCCATCCTACTCTCAGAATTCCTGTCATGTGTCTGTCTAGACTTGGAGAACATTTGCCTGCTAAACTAAAAAAAAAAATAATTAAAAAGTTCTACTGCTATTTCAATACTCCTTAAAGTTTAATTCTATTATGATTCCTGTAAAACCAGACAGTGACTGGGCAATGGGTGAACCTATCTATATTTTACTAGTGTATGCTTTTCCATTTCCTGTTACTTTGTCTTTTATCTAATATATCATAATTCTTATCTAGGTGCCTTGGCATGTGCAGTGTGCAGCAGAACAGGACTCTTCACTAGGCTTTGGAATGATCAATCTGCTTTTCTTGTTGAATTAAAGTCCATTCTGCTTCAGTCCATTGATCTATAATTCTGGACATGGCAGTAATTCAGGAACAACATTGGCCCAAGTAATTTCTACATCTCTAATAATATTTCACAATGTTCATTAAAGGTATTAGGAGATTACTGGTGCCCACTGGAGAGTACCAGTGTAGAAACTGATGAGACACTGTTTTTTCTTTTATCGCTGTAGTCGTACAAAGTACAGTGATCTCCCGTTACTCGCGGGCTATTGGGTCTGGTCCGCCTCACACGAGTTGCAGAATCCGCAAAGATAGCGAACCCACTACGTAGTCAAGTACGCCACGCCCGTAGCCACACCCCCTCCCGTAATAAGGTCTGGAGGAGGGTCCTGAGAGGGGCTTGGTTCAGATGTCTGGCTGTGCTCTGCCGAGACGGGCGAGCTTCGGAGCAGTGGGGGGCGATCACCGAGGACGGGACCGGTGGGGGGTGGGGCGGGTGAGCGCCGGCGCAGCAAGCGAGGGATGGGNCCACATCTTTGTAATGCAGCAATGCAGAGAGTGCAGCAGTGCACGCCCTGTCCCAGAGTGTGTGTTCCTTCTGCTTTTCACCCTGTTCCCTCATGTCTGACCACTAGCATCCCTCTAAAGTGACTGTGATCAGTCAGAACATAGAGCTTTTCCTTCTTTGGGGGCCTTCCTAGAGCCTTCCAGGTCTGTAACCAGTTAACCTGTTTTTTAAAAATTTTGTTCCACAGGGCAGATAAATGCAAAACATTTCAGATTTTAAATGTGTTGTCATTAAACTTGTCGTTGTTAAATGCATGGGGAAGGTTTAATCCAAATAAAGTTTGTTGATTAACCAAGAATTAAATGCATATAATACTAATAGATTTTATTTTTTTAAGAGGATTGCAAAACTGGGTGGATCTCAGTGCAGCCACAGAAACTTCTTCCATGGCAATTCAGGTACTGAGATCACTATTTGAGTACTTAAGCAGTGCAGTTTAAGTTCAGATTTCAGGGCTAGCCCCAGGGACAGAGTCAGTTGCCTTTCTTGAGCCCTGTGCTGCAGTGACGAGGCAGATACTGGTGCATAGTTCTATAGTGTGCCAGCCCAGCAGCTCTTCTGTATCTTCTCCCTAAACATTGCCACTTAACAGGGAAGCTATTTTAAAGTATTTTGCATTTCAAACCATTTTTGCAAAATCAAATATGATCTCTTCACAGCCTGAATTTTGCACACATTGGTCTTGGTCAGCTTTGCTGTAGATACTCTGACTGGGCTGCCTGCTGTTTGTAAGGCTTTGAAAGAGAGGGTCATGAGGAACTGCATGTGCTGGTCCTCCAGAGTTTGTTTGTGTGCCAAGGGAGAGTTTCTGTACAGGGCATTTTGGCTTGATCATAGCTCTGTAATGTGCAGCTGCTGAAGACCACCGGGCAGAATTCCAAACTCACAATAATTTGTTAGCCCAGACAAATGTGGCATTTGTCACTTTCTCTGCTGCTGCTGCTTTATGGTCTGTCAGGTACCTGAAACAGTGACCAAATAAACAGGTTGCTGCTCCTCACCTGCTGAACAGCTAGTGGATTGCTCCGAGGTGCGTGTCAGCCAGCAGTCAGATGCTAAAAAGCTGACAATGAGAAGGACAAACTCTGTCCATGGATATTTTTTCTGGGTTTTTGTTTCAAAGTCTTATACTTAAATAAATTGTCATTTGCACACAGACATCACATTTGAAGATCTTGGGTTTCCTATTGTCACATGCCTTGTTTCTAGAGGAATCCCCAGTGGAATGTAACCATGTGACCCGTTTGCTCAGTCATTTGTTTCTTGCTTGTTCTTAGATGTTGTCTATTTGACCTGCAGATATGCTGGCTTTTCTTTAGTACAAGGCTCCTGGAAGGTTATTACTGATGGCATCTCTAGCCAAAGCCAGTCTGGAGAGATTAATTATTTAAGGAGACTAATGCTTTTAATGGACTTGATGATCAATAGTGCTTATAACAATACAATAGCAGGGAAATCTCAGTTGAGAGAGAGCTCATGTATAAAGAAAATAATTTCTGGAGAAGGAAGGGATCTTTGGACACATTTTTTTCCCCTATAAAATGGGCTGTTTCCATGTGACTTTAATAGAATTGTGCTTTGATCTTAGTTTTACCATGAGTTTTACAATAGTTGGTGTTTCCTTAAAAAAAATCTGAAATTATGTGATAATCTTCATAATTTTCTCTCTCTCTTTTTTTAATGCAAGGCTTTTGATAAGGAATGGAAGTTTAGAAGAATGATAGCTTGTGAATTCTGGCAGAAACTGAACACAAATGTGAAGAATTTGAATGTATTAAGGGAAAATTCTGTTACTTTAATTCCATGAGTCACGGCAGTTAAATGGTGGACCGCTTGCTTTGTTCCCATGTTTCACTTTAAAAACTGTTTTATCAAGGCAAGGGGTTTTTTATTTACAAGTTTGAATTTTTTTTCATTTTTGGGGGGCGGGGGGAGGACTGTGGAAGTGGTCTCTTGTGTTTGTGTTTGAGTGGCTTTCCTTGCCAACTTTCCAGGGTGGGAATTGCATCACACTGAAGAAAAGGTTTTCGGTTTTGATTTTAGAAAGCTGAAAGTAGAAGGGGAAAAGAGAAAACAGTAAGACTGTAACGAACAAACTCAATTTTGAAGCCAAGTAAACTATTTAAGAAGGAAAGAATGAAGCTGTGACAGTGATGCCAAATCCAAAGATTCAAAAATGCTACTCTGCAAATGGTTCAACCTCAAAAAATAAGAAATATTAGGATTGTTTTATTTGCCTTTGTGTTCCTTAGCTATGGGCGTTAATGCTTCCTCATTGGGCCTAAGCAAATCCTTTTTTCTTACAGGGCATCAAAGGTGTTATGAAAGGGTATCAGTGCAAGATACAGAAGGAAACACACCATTGTGTTAACACAATACAGGATAAAATTGAAGAATTGTAATGATGCCTCATGTAGTGAGAGACCCCCACAAAAATAACAGTAAATATTGCATATGAGTGTCTGTTACCAAAAAATTCACCAAAAGCCAAGAAACAGAAAAGTTGCTCTCAGAAGTTGTGAGTCTAATGGTGAGATTATCTGGCATGGGCCAAACAAATGGAGCAGGCCAAGCAGGAGAAAGAAGCTTCCTTTATCTGTGCCTCAGGCGAAATTTTTGTATAACATGTGGTGGACCTGAAAGCTGGCTGTTCACTCTTGGTGAAAAGCCAGGGACAATGGCAGGAACACAGAGACTTCCTGTGGTGTCAATTCTCCTCTGTTTGCCTTAGAGAGATGCAGTTTTAGTCACTGACCTTTGATGCAGTTTATCAGGATCATTCCCAGAAGAGCTTTGCAGCCACCCAAATACCTGAACACCCGTATGTGTCTTAGAGAAGCATATTTTTGTAGACTAAAGCAAAGCTGTGATATGTCTTTCTCTCCAGTATTGTAGACTGCATCCCACAGGGGGAAATTATTATTATTTGATGGACAGTATCTCACCTCTCTGCTGTGGTTCACAGCTTCTTAGTCATTGATCATAAATATTAGGCAAGAGTGTAGTACCTGATTTGGGGAGAGGGACAGGTGGGAAATCTGGCCTTATTTTTAGGAAAATTATGCTAAATAACTTGATATGATACCTTCATAGTGGATGATTAAGAATTGCTTTGTAATTATCATGGGGTTTTGTCCTCTGAGAATGAAATGCAGTAACTCTAGAGGTGTTCCAGTAGAACCATTTTTTGACACAAAGTGAAGACTGAGTCTGCATGTACAAGAAATTAATGGAAAAAGAGCTTTCCTAAACTCTATGGATTTTGAATCTGTTTGTACAAAACATAAATGGATAGACAGCTTTCCTAGGCTCCATTTTTTCTGTTTTAAAAAAAAAAAAAAGCTTATTAGTTCTCTACATCTACAATTAGGGTATGAAGATACAACTAGGGTATGACAATACTTACTCAGGTTTTTCTTTAACAAACTCTGAGGAAGACTTGTGGTTAGGAAAACAAACAAACCCTCTCAGGATGTGACACTTTACAGTACTTTCCTCATTAGTCAGATCAAATTGTCAGAGGATGTATTTGCCTTGCAAAGGGAAAAGGAAACATCTTTTTTCTAATAATCTTTTTCACAGAAGGTCCCCTCTATCTTTGACTTTCCCAACAGATCTTAGTCCTTTTCCTTGTATTAGTTCCCAACGGAGCAGTAGTTCCACGCTCCAGCAGTGTTGTGAATCAACAGCCAGGCTTCAGTGCTGAGTTTGACATTCATTAATGCTAATTATTCATGCTCTGTGTGTTGTATGCTTTGCATGTATATGGACCCCAGATCTCTACAGCTATTTTGTTTGATTATCTGGGACTACTACCTACGTGCTTTCTAAAACCCATTGCTTTGTATGAAAATTATCCTCTCCCATAAAAGTAGGGAGGACATTGCCAAGCCATTTTGTAATGTCCCTAAGTAAGTGTCTGGAAGTGTGCTCCTTGTCATTCAGACTGGGACTAGTTCAAAGGATTGCTGCAAAAAGTGTTAAATTTAATAAATACTCCCATCTCCGGGTTCATGGCAAACATAGCATGAGATGTGTGGGGTTTCAGGGTTATGTCCTTTAGGCAGGATTTAAAATCATTATTCTTTTGGCTAAAATCCAAGATAGACCTAACATGGGAATCAGCTAAAGGATGCAGTACCAGACTTGACTGCTCCAGAAGAGATTTTCCTGCTGTATCCTGAACTGAGGAGCATTGATGTCTGATCCAATGGAGGGCAGTGTTTTCTTCCTTTTTTGAGAGGAAGCATTTCTTTCGGTTTGTTTGAAAAAGAAATCTGATTGAGAGACTTTTCAACCTTTTTTTTAATGGAAGTTGCTGCAACCGTTGTTGCTTGGGTCAGCAGAGAGCATGGTCAGCTTCCAATTACCCAGTTAATGGAGAAATGCATTTTACTTAATCCTTGCCTTGATATAGTGTCATTGATTTTAAATTATGGATGAAGCAAGGAGTATTCTCATGTGCTCACAGAGCAGTTCACAAAGGTGAGTTAAGCTAACACACAGTAGTTGCAGCATACTAGGAATGCATCTATCATCAGTTACTACAGACTAGCTTGGAAAGTCCAAAGGTAGTTCAGTTTCAGCTGTGCAGATGGATAAGAAAAGTCATGGCTTAGATACAGTACACAGCAAGAATGTACAGGATACACAGGTTGTCTGCTTGTGCTGAACAGATTAACTTCCAATGGAAAGCACAGGTCATCTGTCTCAAGCAGGTGTTTATTAAAACAGTTGTCAAACTGTTCATTTGAGAGGAAGTGGGAGGAGGAGTGAAAAGGCAGATGAAAGAGGTAAAGAATAAACTGTGAGAAGGTTTTTCAAAGCACTGCTTTCATATGGCAGCATACTGCAGCCAGAGGCTGGCTTCATGTAGCTGATTGTAAGGTCAAAGTTGGTCTTTTTCTTCACTAGTTCAGTGCTTGTCAAATCAGTAGTGTAACCTTGCATGAGTTTTGTGCATCCACCCATACAGATGATTATTCTCATCAGCTAAACTGAAACATAAGGGTCTGCAGGACTCAGTAAATACACCTCTGCCTCAAACTCCAGGAGAGCAGCTGACTGGGGTTAAATTATTAACCAACCCCTGTTTACTGATTTATGAGTTCTCACCAGCCCTTTGTTGTGCTGACAGTAACCACTTTCCTAGTTAGGTTTGACGTGATTCTCATTCCTTCCTTGATAACAACATTTTGGTCTTTTATGTGTTATTTACTGGAAAAATGCCATTGGCTGGAGTAACAAGTTCACTGTTTTCTCTCAATTCATGTACAAGTAAAACAGTTTGTTACAGTTAAGACTGCTGACAGAATCCGGCAAACAAGTGATGGCAGAATTTGCTGCTCTCTGCAATATCTAATTGGACCTTTTCTTTTTGTGACAGTCAACCCCCGGAATAGAGCTTTAATGTAAATTAATTTATATGATTAAAAATATCCATAATTCTGTTTTGGTATTATACTTCACAGATGAAAAACATTAAATCCTATTTGAGTAATTATTCTCTTCTGTTACCAGGGTCCTTTGTTGTATGTTCTCTAAACAATCTTTTGTATGTAGTAAATGTGACTTCATGTGAAAGCTAGTTTGTAGCTCAGAGAACGTCCCTGGAATACTTCCCCATGAAATCTTCCTGAGACATAATGTGAGGGAAGGATGCTGCCTGCGCCAAACAAGATGATGTTTTGATAGCTACAGCTTTTACTTTGTTAAGTGCTAAAAATAAGCCCTGAATTCACAAAAGCTGTGGTTGTATGTTGTGAGGTTTTAGAAACACAAGAGAACAATGCTGAGACCTGGGGGCCTTTTGGTAGAGTGACTTAGCTACTGAGGGGAAAAAAAAAGAAAGCAACATATTTATTATACAGGGAAGCAAGACTTATGTTTGTGAATACATGTGTGGCTCCTTCTATTCCTGAGGAGCAATAGATGATGTAAGAGGAAGGAATAAAAGAGAGCTGCATGGTGAGGCATGAGGGAGTTTGAGGTGGAAAACAGTGATGTCAGTTGTGTTCTGCTGAGGGTTATTTCTGTATGTGTCAGTCACTTCAGCACAGTCACTCAGCTACAGTGTTTTCCTAACACTGAAATACTTGCTGTTGTTTCTAACTTCTGTGGCACTTTGGCATCTTACAGGCCATTTTTCCAGGAAGCAGTTTCACACACTGGACCTATCACTGAGACTATTACACCTGTGTCTTTTCTCTGGAAATTGCCAGTTTTCCCAGAACACTGCTCCCCAAGAAGAGATGGAATATTTTCAAAGGAGATAGCCACTCTAGATGACGCCTATCTAAATGTAGTAAAATAATGGTGTTTGATCCTCTTGTTCCCACAGTTGCAGGGACAAAGAGCCTTTTGCAGTATGTTAGTTTCTCTATTTTACATGGCAGCCAGGGAAAGCCATAACTCGTGTGATTTCATGTGAGGAAAAACTACTCACGTACTGTTTGCAGAACACTTCCTGGCTTTCAGAATTCATATGTGCTGCAATAACATGGTGTCTGGGTTAGAGGTTTGTAACTTTTTCTTTCTTTAGGATGCTCAAAAATCATCTAACTTGCCATGCAAAATTGTAGGTGACATGATGTCTCTTTTCTGTTAACCCTGTCTTGGTAAGATATCAAAATTCAAGGAGGCAGACTAGGCCCTCTGCAATAATTAGAGAAATTAAGATTGTTTTCCTGTCAAATGGGTTGCTGTTCTGAATTATGATCAAGAATCTCAGGATTGCTTAGGTAGTTTATGGAAGAAAAAAAATTAAACCTTCATCACGTGAAATATTGTTTGTTTGGTTAATATAATACATTGCTGCTTGAGTGGCACCTTGTTCCAATGCTACTTCAGGAACATTTAACCTGTATGTTATCCTGGGTCATTTTATACCTGGGTCTCCTATTGCAATAAAAATTTCAATAAGAATGGCAATTAAAAATTTACTTGATTTACAACTTCCCTTTTGTGAATTTACTGCAACATGCATCTACATCAGGAACAAGAATTTGCACTTTCTTGCATTGAAAAACATTGAAAAATTAATATTTTTTTTAATGGTCAATATTTACCTGTGATTTAAAAAAAAGTATTTAAAGAAGTGCATCAGTTGTTGTTCTGTTAAGGTTTTTTTGGTCTTGACCATTGGACACAGTAACACTGATATTCACAAAGCAATGGTTTGGGCCTCTGCATTTGTTATACCCCCCTTCTTTTGGTGTCATGGCTGGAAACATGAAACATTTTACAGGTACAGTGTGTTCAAGTTCTTAAGAGCAATTACACCCAACAAACAAATCACCAGTGTGCTTGTTCGTTGAAATGTTCTTTAAGTTTTTAGGTGTTCCTGCATGCAGGGTTACACTGTCACAGGTGATGACCTACAAATATCACTCTGCCAGGTGAATTATTTTATTGATGTCTTGCTTTGCTTGGCGTAGCAGCAATAAGAGCAATTATGTAATAGTGTAATGATACAATGATTTGCTTTAAGACCTGTTTTGGGCAGGGGGGAACACTTAGGACATGCTATGCTTTCCCTTAAGAGTCTGTGTATTTAAGCCTGACTTTCAGTCAGTTAGTTGCAATCAGTTCTGGTAATTTCAGAAGAACCTGGTGAGGAGGTGACTCCCATCTTCTGTGGCAAAGGAATTTTGGGAGAGGAGCAGCACCCTCCCTTCCTCCTCTCAGATGCTGAATGTTCATTTGTCAGCAGTAGTTCTGGTTCACATAGCATCAGCTGGAGTTATTTCTTTCTCTGCAGTTTTCGTGCTTTAATTTAGGGAACAGAATAAAAGGAGCTTGAAGACCATGCTGTTGTGTGGAGATGAATGGATGGAGAAGAAAGATCTAAATCCTGGGCAAATAGCGAACTTTCTGAGGGATCAGTTCTTCTCCCTTTTCCTTTCAATTGTATCCCACTTGACTTAGGGGCAGTACTTGTGCCATAAAATAGAGTACAGCCTGAAGCCTCAGCATCATTTCCTTTGCTGTCAAGCTGTTCAAAACAAGGGCAGTTGTTCTTTAGTTTTCTCACCTCCATCCTAGCAGATAAGTAATACGTAACCCAAGATTTTTCCTGTCAGTCTACAGTCTGCCAGACCCTTGGGTGCTTTTTTTAAACCCACTAAAAGTCATGACCTAGTTTAGACTGTTTGTCCTTCTCTGAAGGACTCTTTATTTTATATTTGAACAATACCAGTATTATTTGGGGTTGATTTCTCTTTACTCGTCTCTCTTCTCATTTAATGTTTAGTTGGTTTTCCTGTTTCCATACTTGTCAAATACTCTCTACCACTTGTTTAAAAAAATCTTTATGATTTATGGAGAAGACCAAGTTTTGATTACCATATAGGTATTAGCAAAATTTGAGTACAATTTCTTCAGCATCTCATTTCCCTGACAATAGAAAACAGATTTTGGTTCAAAAAGACAGGTGTCTACTATAATTTTGAGGGCTATAGCACAATACTGTAAATCAGACTTTACTTGAAAAGAATCTAGCCATTGTTTTGTGACTGTCAGGATTTTGAGATTTTCAAGAAATGTAGAAAAATCCACCTACTTCTCCATATTTATGACCTCTTTTGGTGCTTTAAAATTGAGTTGAACTGTGTGGTTATTCTTTTTGGGAATAGATGGTTAATTTTAGGCCCCTTGATATTTTGATTTAATATATCAATGTACAAAATATAAACCCATCTAGCTGTTTTTGCAAACACATGGGCCAGCTGCCTGCATTGTGACTCTAACGTTGACAATGACTTTCCTAATTATCTCCTGCATTCCCTACTGAGTAAGACATAATGCTCATCAGCATGTTTGCATCAAATTTTGTTCTTCTTCATTCTCTTGCACAGTCTTTTATTTCTTTCTCAGTATGATCTCTTTTGGAATGGATGTTTCCCTGTTTTACAAGATCCTAATCTTGCAATCATGTAACCCAACTAGCTGCATTGTTCAAGATAATGTGACCCTAACTTAATTTTAAACTAACTCCAGAGACTAGTTTGGAAGATAAGTAATAGTATATCAATTTCTTTTCACTGGTCTTATTATAAGCAGAAGAATTAAGGAATTCACCTCAAGGTGATTTTACACAAAAATGGAAAGGTTATAGATTAACATAAGTGGATAGTTGTGTGCATTGATCTAACAGAATATTTAAGGTAATTATATTGAAGCTGATCCTCTTATGGCTTGGTATTAAAAAGAACAGGAGGAGAATGTGACTCCTGTAAGCTGATGGCTTTGGTAGGTTCTGGGTACTTCTGGGTTTTGTTGAACTACATAAATTAGGTTTTCATCACTGAGGAGCATCCAGAAAGTGCCTGAGTATAATCGTTGATCTTTAAAAAACAAACAAAAAAACCCCAAAATTAAAATCTTCCTTCTTGTATGTGAGCAAGGAGTGCAGAGGTTTCTGCTAAAGTGTCTATTTGAGTGCCTGCTGAGGAGAAAAGCTGCCTAAACTACAGGATTTTGTTGATGCAGAAGAAATGGGTGAAGATTTGGAAGGGAGACGTTATCATTAGTTTCTGCAGAGTGTCTTGGTGCTCACTTGCCTGAAAAGAAACCTGCTTTAGAGGGTATAAAGCAGAGGCAAAGAATCTGAGTGAAAAACATTTGCTGTACAGAAAATACGTCTTAAGTCCCGAGGCTCTTCTCCTAGCTCTTCTCCTTCAAGAAGCAAATGCAAATGCCTTTTGCTCTAGATTAGTTTGTTTGCCACTTAGGAATGCTTTGGTATTCCATAGACTTGGTACTGACAGCTGAAATGAAAGGAGTCCATCCTGATAATTCAGTGCTATGACACTGAAACACTTGGGCTCATTTTCTCAGAATAATATTCTTCCTCTTTCCTCCTTGGAAACAGGTAGGGTACGTAATTTGCTACCCACTCTGTGGTTAAACAAACATTTTCCTTTTTCAAATAAATCATGCCTCCAAGAATGGTTTAAAATGTACAGAATATGCATAACTTGAATCTCCTTTATTTTTAGCCTTAACATTTACTCAGACATGTTCTGATCAGACTGAAGTTATTTACGCTTATGTAAGTAAGAAAAGATAATTTGCACATTTACAAATGGAGTGTGATCACTTGGTAACTTTACAATTTGCTTTTGTTATTTTATTTGCCTGCCTGTGACTTTCACATGAGCAGCAGGATTCTAAAATGCTTCCTTGCAGATGTCACTTTAAATATTATTTTTCAAGAGTTTATTTTTCTTAGAAAACAGATGTCTGTAATTATCTTCTTTGACCTTGAGACTTACCAAAGTCAAATAGGTAATCAACCAATCAGACGGGCTATCATTATCAGAAGAAAAGTAATTATAATCTGAATATGTTTGAACATGATTATTACAAGGCTTAAACAGTTACACTTCTGATTGGAGCAGAGCTAAACTCATTATCACTTCATAATTCACATGATGTAACTTCACTTATCCTTGTAATTTAGGAATATGAAGAGCTAAATTTATTGAACAGTGTAGTTCTTAAAACTTGGGGAAAAAGAAAGTACATAATACCCTCTCTAAAGCAGGGAGAAGGATTCTCAAAATCTTTTTACTTAAGTGTCCTAGGGTGGTGTGCATATACTCCATATCTTTGTGTTTTGGCTTCAGTTTATGAGGAATTTTGTTGTGGATACTGGTCCTTAGCAACACCAAGGTAATTTTCTCTCTCAATCCAGAAGACGAGAAAAAAAAATCCAAAAACTGAGAAGCGGCAGTTGAAGAAAAAAACCCCAATTTTTGGGGTAACTCACACAGCGGCGGCAGAGGCAGGGAGCTGGTTGGAGCTCTCTGACAGCTGCAGTTGTGTGGGGCTGGAGAGGGGCTGCTCTGGTGGGTTTGCTCCAGCTTTTGGG
>WEKX01019090.1:69105-97447 GCA_013390025.1 Pitta sordida
TACTGAGGTACTGATCTAGATGTAGAGGATAGGTTAGTTGGATTATAGGTTGGACTAGATGATCTTCAAGGTCCTTTCCAGCCTTTTCTATACTGTGATACTGTGTGATACAGGACTTGTGGGATATCTCAAGTTTTGTTGTTTAATACTGTTGTATCTTAACTTGTCTGTTTACTAAAGTAAATAGTTTGTACTTTTCACACTTTCCTTGGGTTTTTTTCGAACCTGGTGAGGGGGAGGGGTGGTGTATTTATTTTTTTTTTACTTTGGCTCAGCCCCAATTTGCCTCAAACCTCGTCATTAAGGAAAACTGTATTTAAAAATATGAGAAGTAAAGTGCAATAATAGAGCAATCTCTAAAAGGACTGAGGAGTAGAGCATGTATTTGTGTATGAAAACGCACTTGGAATTAAGAGTTTTATGGCATGGGATCCAACCTAACAAAGCACTGAGAATCTCCTTGTTTTAAGTATATATGTGATCAGCTCTGTGTCTCCTGGGACCAGGCCCAAAGCTTGTGTATCTCGTTCAGTGCATGTCTTCTCACACTTAGGGGATTGGGAGGTAAAGAATCCTTTGCTGAGCACAGCTTGGCAGGCACAGTACAGGAGCTGTCCTTGGATGTGTCAAGTGACAGGATGGCCATGCCACTTCTCAGGGATTGCCTAGCGCAGAGAGCTGCTACCTTGGGAGATGGAATTACACTGTTTTAGCCCCTGTAAATACAGTTGTGGGGAAAGATGCAAGCAGATTTTAATCTCATCCATGGCAGTTTTGAAGACCTGCGTGTAGATAGGAAAATTTGGTTTTTAATATGGGAAACTATGAGAATGTGAAAAAATGCCGTGCAGCAGAAAATCCTGTTGGTAATTGGAGAATGGAAGGGGAGAAGGACAATGCTTATATACACAGGGTTGACATGGTAGACATTTTGATTGACTTTAGTACAGTGGTAAGTGTCCCCACCTGGTGTGTGGGAGACCCGGGTTCAGTTCCCGCCAGGGAGACAGTGTTAAGAGTTGGACTCGATGATCCTTGTGGGTCCCTTCCAACTCAGAATATTCTGTGAGTTAAAAGCTCGCAAGTTACTTTAAATCAGAAAGATTTATTTTAAAAGAAAATTCCTGGAGAAATTCTTAGGAAAAGACTTTACACTGAAAGAGTGATCCAGCATTGGAATGTGTCGCCCATGGAGGTGGTTGAATCGCTGTCCCTGGAGGTGTTTAAGGTACACTGGATGAGGTGCTGAGGGCCATGATATAAATGTTACAGCTGATAGGTTTTAGTTGGATTATAGGTTGGACTAGATGATCTTCAAGGTCTTTTCCAACCTTATCAGCACTGTGATACTGTGAGAGATTGTACCTGCTGAGGTTTGTGTGGGTCTGGAGAACAGTGCAATCATGTTCAGTTCCTGAATATTTCCATCCTGCAAGAAATAACCACGATGTTTGATTTCCCAAAGTGTGAGCTAGCACAGACAGTACCAGGTGACAGAAAAATGCTTATCAGGGGATAGTCAAGATTCTGTTTGGAGTACTTCAGCACTATGCTCTGTGTTCAAATGAGGTGAAACAGTGGGGTCTGAGACTTTCTGCTCAGGAGTTTGAATATTTTATCCCCAACATAGCAAAGACACAAGTTCTGTTATACCAGTCCTCTGCAAAATGGATGTGTAGAGTAGGGGCTGGCTAATTAAGCAATTTCCAAGAGGGCAAAAGCTTTCCAGGTCCCTGGTGAAATCTCTTGGAATAATTTAACAGCACTCTTGGCCATTTCTTGAGCCTTTCACATACTTGGAAAAAACTATCAGCATTCGATTCTCTGTGGATCATTTGAAAATAAAATAATTTTAAAAGACGAGGGAAAATAAAAATCCACTTTAGTGCAGTGGTGAGTGTCCCTGCCTCTCATGCAGGAAACTGGGGTTCAATTCCCTGCCCGGGAGGCAGTGGTGCTGTTTAAGAGTTGGACTCAATGATCCTTGTGGGTCCCTTCCAACTCAGAATATTCTGTGATTCTGTGAAATAGATTCTTTCACAGCATGATATGGCCTATGGCAGTATGAATGGGTTTGGGTTTTTTTTTGCTTGGGACATGCTTCCGAGACTTATAAGGAGTTTCTTCACAACTAGAAGATATCTTGGTCCTTACTGCACCTCTGAAGAGGAATCAATAATCTCACATATAATTTAGAGTAACCTGAAGGCCACAAATCTTAATTAAAGCAAAAGAAATTGAAGTTGTTCTGTAAAGAGAGAAAATCCTTTAGGCATAACCACTGAGACAAGAATTTGCTTGGAGGGAGTAGGGAGATTGGAAATTGTACAGGATTATCCAGCTCTCCCCAAAACTCACTGGTCCAAAAACTTTTACAGGACTCCATTTCCACTACAGAAAGTTTATCTGTATGGTTTTCTATATTTCAAAACCACTGCATAGGATGGATGAGAAAGGGAAATCATTCCAGTAGTCAACTGCATAATTTAATGTTTTTCAGCACTGAAATGTGTTTCAGAGTCCTTCTAATACTGGACTCCACTATTAAAACTTACTGTCTGACATAGACACAATGATGTTGTTGGCTTGCTACAGGAGACATCCAATCTGTCCATGAAGAAATGACTTGCAGTGTCTGAAATTTACAGCAGTGATTAAACCTGCAGGACTTTCCCACTAGTAGCTGTAGGAAAGAAAGTTTATAGGCAGGAGATGACGTGCATCACTATGATGGAGACATTGGATTCAGGGTTTCTCAGGACACAGTCGTGTGAATGGAAAAATTAATATTGTGATGATGCTGATGCTGCTGCATTTAAGACCAGGCATAAACAAAGTCATGCTGCTGGTGTCTGCAGACACTGTTGTGAGTGGTTTGTCGTCTTTCCACACTGGATAGCAGGGAGGTGGCTCTTCAGTGAAAAATATGGCTGCTAACAAAGAAAGCACGGTTGTCATTTTTGCCCCTTGCTTGTCAGAACTGGAAATATTCTAGTCACCCAGAAGTAGGAAAATGGAAAACCAGAATTAGCCTGTATTGCAGTTAAAAGCTTCCATGATACTAAAATAATGTATGACTTACAATTTTAGTTTCTAGTAATGAACTAGAAAATTTTCATATACTAGTCCTGCCGTTCCATATCAGGGATGAACTAGAAACTCCCTTTCCTAATTTGCTAAAGGAAATTTGGGAGAGAAGGGGAAAAAAGCTCTAGAGTGGCATAGACAATAAGAAACTCAATTTGGACTTTTGTCATGAAAAATGCTCTAATAAAAACTAGGTCAGTCATTCCTGAAGTCAGTTGCTGAATTGCTTAATTCTTGCTGGACTGTATTGCTCGCACAACTGACATTTGGGACCCAGATGGGTAGTATGTCTGATATCCCAGTCATTCACAGATGAAATTATTGGGCATGCAAAAACAGGTTTTCTTAGGGCTTTATGGAATTAGTTCCTTTTATCAGTAAGAAAAGTGAAACACCAGAAGCAATTACCTGTGGTAGCATAGTCTTCATGGAGAAGGGCTGTGGAAAAGCCAAATCAGGAGATGAGAGATTTCCCTGCCACTGCTGGCTAATGTAGGGTCTAAGGCATTGAACTAGAGATGTGAGTGACTGTATTTCAGCACAGAAAGTGAGAAAACCAATGAAGTGTAGGTTATTTGAGGGGCAAGAGAGACAGCTCATTAAAGCACAGGATTGATTAAAAGGCAGGCTGGAATTTCTGAACAACTGCTCTTTATTCCTTGTACCTTCATCAAATCACAATTTTATACATATTTGTAGCAGTGAAATCTTATCTTGTCAAAGAATTTCAAAGAATACCTCTATCATGTTGTTCTTGCAGTTGACCTTTTGAAGAGGTCAGCATGCTGCAGTTTGGCCCAGGGTAAAGGGGCAAACAGTGTGTTTTGAACATGATACTACAGGCAGATGTTGAAATTCCTTATATGGTCCATTCTCTAAATTAATTGCATTACAGGTGTCTTGGTTGAAGCCCAGAGGGAAACTCAGCACCATGCAGCCACTCACTTAACTCCCCCCTCCTTCCCCTCTCACCCTGGGGAGGAGAAGAACCAAAATAAAACTTGTATGTTGAGATAAGAACAGTTCAATCATTAAAAATTAAGTAAAATACAATAATAATGGTAAATAATGGTAACCTATCCCAGCTATGCTCCCTCCCATTGGTGTGGCATGAGACAAGGGGGGAAAAAGATATAGTCCTTGACTTAGGATAGTAAATCCCAAAACATTAGTGTGTTATCAACACCATTCTCATTCTGAATCCAAAACACAGCACTGTTACAGCGACTGAGAAGAAATTAACTCTACACTTGCTAAAACCAGGACAAGTTAAGCAAATGAAGTAAGTTTTTTTTATTTACATTGGATGCCTTTAGCTTCTCAGAAGTGACAGTGGATTTAGTAATTTTTTTAATCTGCATTCTATCCAAAGTTATTGACCTTTCTGTCATTTGCTGAAATTAATCATAATTTACTAAATCTGGATGAATTGTTTCTGAGAGAGAAAAAAAAGAGAACTGCTTTTTGACCTTTTCTGCTATTTCTAGCATTGACCTGACACTGTGCGTGTCTACTTCTAATATTGCAGAATTCTTTACTCTGTCTTAAACAAGCCCAATATCTTTCCTGAGGAAACTGACCTCCCTTAATTAAGCAGCTCCTTCTTAAAAAAATTCCTCTGTTCTGCATCACAGATAATCCTGAAATTTGGCATGAAATTATGCACAATTTATTTTCCATTATCATCTTCAGAAAGTATGACAGGAAGGTTAATGTTTACATAAAAGTGGACACATTTTCAAAGCACAAAAGTATTTAGACCTATTGAGCCTCTACCTTTGGCTTAAGGAAGTCTCTGAGCTACAAAGTTTATGAACATGGCAAGTATATAACGATACTCTTCCTATGAGTACTGTTCTGGCTGCTGTTGAAGACACACCAACACACTGGGCTGAGTGGACTGTTTAGTAGCTTCTCTATAGCTGTTTTAACGTATTTCATCAAAAAAAACTCGAAAAGAAGATATTTAACTTCATTTATCTGAATGTTTGTAGCGTGGCCTGCTAGACTGTGAGGGATCTAGGTTGGTGTTACGCTCTGGGATGTTCTCTCGGTCTCTGTACGGGTGTTAGGTGGTGAGTTGGACTAGATGATCCTTGTGGGTCCCTTCCAACTCATAATATTCTGTGATTCTGTCATAAGCGCAGAGAGCATTCCTGCGAGAGGATTTCAGTTGAATCAGGATTGAAACATGTACCTTGGGTGAAAACCCACAGTCCCACGTAAAATGGGCCCAGCTTTTTAAGTGTACCTGTGTCATTACATCCTTGTGCTTCTAGATATCTTCATCTTTCACTAATTGGCCAGAATATCTTCTCTTGTGACCAAGGTTGGGATGACAGGATTTGAACCTCTATTTCATATTCTAATATCAATATCCCTGGTTTTTGCATGACATTAACTGACAGCTCTTCAACTTAATGCAGATTAAGAACCTGTTTCAAGGAGGCTCTTGCTGCCTTAATATGTGTAGCTGACAAATAAAACAATCCATTGCTTTGGAATAATTTTCAGCTTTAAGAATAATGAATATTTAGTAAATAGCATTAATAAATTTAACATTCCATTGTTCAAAATAAAAGTATGTTACATAATAAAATATTAAGATGTAAGGCTAATTAATTTCTTCTTTAAATGTTTTGAAATCACTACATTGTACATAGTGTTTCTATCTATTGTTCTCATTTATGAGAACAATTTTATGTATGTATCTGTCCGCACTCTGTCCACACTCAACTGTTTTAGAGCAACACTATGACTGCAGAGTCAAGTATTCAGAATTATGAAGCGTGATAATTGACACCGTGTATTTAACCTATTTAATTTTCTTTTTGTATTTTGCATTGTGGCATACAATTTGAGTATCACTGTATTGTATTCTGTTGGTTTGGGTTTGGCTCTTTTTCTATTTGTCTGTCTCCGTGTCTGGCATGGATCATGTTAAATGGAAATAAGTCTGTGCACCAACACAGAAGTCTGTGACCTGGAAGGCGCAAATAATAGTGTCAGTGGTGTGTTACAGTGACTCACTCAGACTTCGGCCACTTCATAATGCCATCTCCTTTCTTTAGACATTTTGTGAATTTTTGGTTCCTCTCTTCCCTTCTGTTACTTCTTGGTCCTGGTACATTGGACTAGCTCTCATAGATATTCTAGAATCTCATCCCACCTAAACTCAACTGCCCTCTGTTATGCAGGTTGACTCTTGATCTTCATCTACTGCAGTTACCTCAATTAATTAGTTTCTTGTTCATCTCTAATTTCTCTCTGCGATTCATATTCCCACACCTCGTTTCAGGAGAGTTTGTGTTTGTTTCCTTCTCTAATCCAGTTCTTAAGATTGACTCTAAATAAGGTCCCTTCTTCAAAACTGTGGCTGTTCTTGCCTTACTCCTGACCTCTCTGTAGCTGACTCAAGAAACTGTATTACCTGAGAACAGACTTTGACAAATTTTCCCATTGAAAGGTTTTGAAGAAGGTCAAAACATTTCCCTGGGTACAGAAGAAAGGTGGCAGTGACACGGCTGCCACTTGAAATCTTAGAGAGTTGCAAGAGACGAAAGTTGAAAATAATGTATAGTACTAACTCTTGAGCAGCCCCACCAGGAATATACTTGATCATCTCTCTCTTCCCAATTTCAGCTTATAATTGTGATTTTATTATTTTTTTTAAATAGCAAAAGCTACATATGATACAGCTTGCAGAGGAGGATTTTGATAAGCAGCAGTGAGGGGCCTCTCCCCTTCTTATTTTTGCGTTGTGACTCTTCCTCTGTGGAGAGGACACACGAGCCATTTGGTTCACTGTTTCAGAATCCGGCTGTCTCATCCTTCCTAGGCTGGATAAATACAATAACAGGACCATGAACCATGAATCCAACCCATTGTTACTGCAGGCATCACCACAGAGGAACCAAGCCTATAAATTCTTCAAATAAAAGGGTTTTTCCTTGCCTACACCATGTTGATGGGAAGGCCATTCCAGGATGTTGGTCAGCTCCTGAGGGTGGTGAAATATTTGATCTGATTTAACTCTTCACTTGTTCTGACAGCAGCATGTTCTCTGTGGTGTTGATACCTGTGCAAAGCACAGCCCTGTCCCTTCTTTATTTCACGAGTTCCGGTAAGCCAAGGTGTTTCGATCCCCTTCCATGTGACGAGTGCTGCCAGTGACAGGGTCACCTTTGGCAGCATTTCGTGTTTGACTCCCGTTTTCCTGGGTGGGGGGGGAGGGAGGTGGCTGCAAAACAAAACAAAACAGAAAGGACAATCTGCAGCATCTGGAGGGCGATAAACAGGTGTTGCGCTTCACTTTATTTCCTAGTTATCTTCATCATTTGCATTTCTCCTCTTCCCAAACATTTTTAACGTAGTCTTACCGAAAGGCAGAGCCAATCCTTTTACTAACACGCCGCCCCAGTGTCAGTCGGGTCGCTGCAGCCGCTCCTGCGGGACCTCTGCTCTTCCCTGCGCGTTGCTCCCGATCACTTCCCTCCGGCGGCCCCGCAGCCGCTCCCGGAGCCGCCTCCCACCGCTGGATGGCGCGGCTGCAGCTCCATGGCGGCTCCGGGAGCGGGCTGGGGAAGCGGCTCTGGGGATCCGCGGGAGACGATTTGGGAAGCGGCTCTGGGGAGCGGCGGGAGGGGATTTGGGGATGGGCTCTGGGGATCCGCGGGAGACGATGTGGGGAGGCGGGAGGGGATTTGGGAAGCGGTTCTGGGGAGGCGGCAGGGCCGGCACTGGGTCCATGGTGTCGGAGGAGCGCGCCTCGCTCCGTGACGATCCACTCCGCAGATTAGCTGCGGCTCTCGGCGGGTGTTCCCCCTGTTCGTTTCCCTGGATGCCGGGGTTAGGCGCTGTGCCGGCTGGTTAAAGGGCATTCCGGGTTGGGCAGGGGTGGTTTCCGCGGTGCCGGCGTCCGGCAGGAGCGGCGCTCGGGCGGCCTGGGGATGCCTGTCCAGGGGGAGCCTGTCCAGCGGGAGCGCCGCAGCTCGAACCGCGGGGCTCGTCCCTCCCTGCCCCTGTGCTCCCTCCGGCCGCTCTGGAACGGGCCTGCTGCTGACCGGAGGGTGGCAAAGCTGGAGCATCACTGCTCCTGCTCCGTGCATGGCATGGTGTGCTGGGGACACACCCATCCCGCAGGATTCACCCTTCACTTAGTGCAAGTGGAGAAATAGTGGAAAGAACCGGACTTAGGAAGGAGACAGGGAAATAAGAAGTCACTGATATTGGTGTTACTTCAGGTTCTCCAATGATTTCTTAGCAGCCTTGTTAGCCAGACCGTCAGTTTTGGGAAGGAGACTGTAGTGGGATGCAGTGGGTCTCACTGGTGCCGATGACCCCACTGTGTGCTTTTCAGGATGCTTTACTCTGTGCTGCCTCTGGTCTGGAGCACTCCAGGAATGGCTAGAACACATCTTCCAGTTGAGCTTCATTGGAGACTAATCCAGCTTCAAGCTGCTCTATGGGATGAAGCAATCAGGAGAAATCCCTTCAAAAGCACGCTCCTCATACAAACTGAATGTGCAGTGCCGATGTGTACTTTTTTGTGTGTACTTTTTGTTGCCCAACGCTCCCTTGCTTTTAGTACCGTTCATGTAATTCCTCTATTCCATGAAGTTTAGCGGGACTGCTGGCCCAATCCTGGCTAATCCCCTGTGATCAGCTGTGAACGAGAGCTTTTGAAGAACAGCGTGTGTGTGTCTTTGTGGATTTCAGAACGGCAGATAGATGAAGCTCTTTCCAAACTTGAGATCAAGACCAGGTAGTAGTTTATTTTAAGTGAAAAAGTGAAAAGAATCAGATTTTCAGAAGGACTGTATGTAAAATACACTACTTTTTTTTTTAATTCTGGCAGCAACAGCTCAAAAAAAAGGCAAGTAAGAAATGTATCATCCTGCCTTTGAAAGTTCACAGGATCTCAGATCTATCACTCTTTCTCATGCTGAGCAGCATTATAACAGTACCTACAGAATCCACCTCAATTAAACAGTATCCATATGATTTCCATTCAAAATTTGGAAATTTCAGTGCTAGTTGAACACATCTGATCCCTGCTGCAAGTACAAACACAATGACTGTTCACATTTTTAATGTGTTTTCTTCTCATCATAATGTAGACCTATTCAAATAAAAGTAACTTAAAACCTGGGATCTGTTTTGATTTCTGAAGAGTATTTACATATTCCTGTGCTGTGGTGAAGAGTTAAGTTCTTTTACAACATTTGCATTCAACGGGGTGTGCGTACAGTTGGATGTTGGATTTTTTTATTTGAAACTAGAACTGGCCAGTGGAATTACCACTGAATCACAGAAAGCAGAGATGGAAAAGCCCAGTTATATCATCTAGCTTTTCTCCTTCCTGTTGAAAGATTGTTGTGTACCAAACACTTTAGTGCTTTTTCCAGTGTAGTTTTAAAAGTCTCCAGGGATATGCTGTGTGTCTCTTCCTTCAGGCAAATATTCTGTAACTTCCTGTACTTCACCGTTAGAAATCTTTTCCTGAGATTTGACCTAATTTTCTCCTTTCTTAAGTACATTCCATTTGCTGAAGGTTTATTACCTTGAACCATTCTAAGTAATTCCAGTCACTTTTTGGTATTGACATGTCTAACATGCTTGTTATTTCCTAATGCTTTGTCCCTTAATCAGAACAGCTATCCATGCCTAGGCTGTGTCTTCGCAGTCTTACACCACTTCTTCTATAGGCTAATAAGGATTTCTGCAATATTTGTTGCACTTCCACCTGAAGTTCATTTTGTTGAGAGTGACTTCTATTAGAGTTACTTTTTCATTGTTAGCACACCTGAAATGGCAATTTCTCTCTGGAGGAAAATTGTAAAAATGCTCTCATTACGGTTATTATTTTTCAAAGATATACAAAGAGAAGTAGGTTGTCTGCAGTTCCAAGCAGCAGCACAGGTTGCCCAGAAAGGCTGTGGAATCTCCATCCTTGGAGACAGTCAAAACTCAATGCATCTCTGAGCCAGTGGCTTGCAGCAGGGGGCCTGGAGTTGATAATCTCCAGGTATTTATCCTAACCTCAACTATTCTGTGATTCAGGTTGGAAAAGGATGGATCTGGCACTAACAGTGGTAATTACATGACAATGTTCTCTGGGTTTGCACGCACAATTTTTAGTGCTTCATAACATTAGATATATTGAGCCTGAACATTTTTATTGATCTGTTAAGTTTGTTCATAGTTAGAAGCCTAAGAAATTTCCTTTAGCAAATCCTGTAGCTAAGTCACTGGGAGCTGCAAATATTCTAAAATGAGAAAGTCAGCTGAGCTTGCTCTTGCTCAGCATTTAGAAGGAACAGTCAAGATTAGGACTTTAAGGTGTATATCCATCCTTGAAGGTGGACAAATGGAAATTTGCATTAATCTTAAAGAAATACTAATAAGGAATTAAGTTTCAGAAGGTTGTCAGAAATTGAAAAAGCAGAACAAAGAAGTACCCTGTCTATACGTGTGCCTCTATGGCCTCTTCTGCTACTTCACCCCTTTGCTTTTGCCCCCAAGTCTCACACTCCTCAGGACACTACTGTATTTAGGTTTACCATGAACTTTGGTGACTGACAACTAGGCCTTTGCATTTAAAAAGATAAAAATAATCCTGCAGTGCAGGTGAAGCCCACAGGAGCCAGCACAGAGCATTCAGCGGGAGCCTTGATGTCCATTTGCTGTCACCATGGGATGCACAGCTCCACTGCGGGGTGTGTAATGTGGGCTGTCAGTCATGGAGAGAGCAGCAAACCTGCCAGGCAGCCCCAGAGCTTCACTGTAGTGGGTCACACGGGCCAGGGAAGGAGGCTTTCTTCCCTTTAAACACATGGATTTAGGTGAAAGAGGAGGAGGGAGGCTGAAATACCCAGTTCTTTTGGTATCTCTAAGGGCGAAATGGAGTGTCACTCCCTTAACTTTTACTGTCAGAGTGCAGGTCCCACCTCTTTTGTGGGTGTCCACACAGCAAAGCCTGGGAGTTACCAAATCCTGGGGGCTCCCAAAGCCTAGGGGTGAGTGCCTGGGCAGGAAGGTGCTGCTTGCCCTGCTCTCAGCAGCCCTCAGCAGCTGGTTGTAATTACACACTGCAGCTTCAGAGGAAGTTGCTGGCTGTGGGGAGTGCGCAATGCCTGGCTGCAGCTCCGCTGCTTTTAAGGATACAATGGAGATGGGGAGGGTTACAAACAGTGGCACAGGGTCAAGGGGAGGGTGAAAGCCTAATTATTCCCCACTTGAACTAGCTGCCTTCTTAAATCATTACGTATTTCTGAAAGTCCCTTGATAGATGTAGATCATAAATGAAGTCAGATGAGGGAAAGGCCATATTCAGATGCCAGGAACTCTTACCACAAAGGACGAAAACTTTAGAAACATAAAACCCTCTAAAACTATCTGGAAAACTATTTATTATTTATTTTACTGCTCTCTACAAAAAAGAAAATACACTGATTTATGTCTTTTGGAAAGAAAAATTACATTGAGATGACATGTTGCAATGACTATATTTGGTCTTACTATTTAAAATTACGGAGTTATAATTAGAGCCATGCAAAATGCAGCTATTTTGATTCTCACTGGGATTCACACAAACATTTGCTTTGGTTTCAATCATTGGATTCAACCTTCCACTCAATGTTGATTCCGCTTTGAATGCAGAGGATTGCTTATTTTTTAATTTTTACACAGCCAAGTCAATTGTAGTTGAGAGTTTTTACTAAACCTTGACCTTAAGCTATGTATTGTTTAAAATCATCTAGTAATTGCCTCAAGATCAGCAAAAGAATTGCAAAAACTCCTGTGAATATGGCTTGTAGTCTCGGTTTTGCAATGAATACCAAAATGAGGAAAATTTTTTCTGGCACTGGACATTGTAACAAAAGCTCTGGTTATAAATCTCAGGAAAAGAACACTTGTAATGGAAGTGGCCAGTGAATCCTAAATAGCAACAGGACATATTGCTATGAAATGTGCTTACCTAGAGGGGGAAAAAATGATCCCACTCTTGATAGAAAAGCAGCAGCTTACTCAGAGCTATTCTCAGACTCAGTCATCAACTCCCTAGTCTGTTCTTGCATCCTTCTAAATTTTGGCTCCTTCAGGCAACTGTTTTTAACAGATGAACCAGCCCAAGTGCATAAAGCAAAGGTGGGCAAGGTTATCTGCTGTAGCAGATTATATTTGGGTAGAGTGACTCGAGCAGTTTTTCCTTTTTTATAGTATTTCCTTTTACTCTGTTTCTCATATGTAGCCACTTTTTGGGGCCATCCAGATGAGTTATCTTACATCACAAAGTGTCTGGTTAGTTAGAACTGCTAATCACATCAGCAGTTCTTTCAAACAATGTCTGTGCTGTATGTGGATCCTACATGTAGCCAGGCAGGTACAACCGGCTTGAGTCTGGGAGACAACTCAGGGTTACTGTGGCTGCTTTACTACCAGATGATGCTAAAACTTGGGTGCTTTGGACAGGCTTCTCAGGTGCACTTTCCGCCTTGAAAGACTTACATGTCTCTTGTTGAGAAAGAGTCATGAGTTGAGCATTTAGAGCAATGTTACGGGGAGGTGGATTTAATCAAACTAGTGCCTAACTTATGCTATTGCTCACTCATGCAGTAGATATGTAAGAAAGAGTAGTACATATATACTGCAGATAGACCAAAGTCTATTTGGTTTAAATATACATATTTTTTACATACATTAAAAACATAAGTAAGAATAACTTCATAGCTTTCAGTAGAATTACTCCAGAGGATCCTAACTCTATAGCCAATTGTGTCTCCAGATGTTTCTTAAGCTTATCCTAGATGCTGTGTCCTACTTACCCAGAACAAGAACTTGTCACTCTTCCCATCTTATCCTGCATTAGGTTTCTGTGGCAATCATAGAGAGAAGGCTGATAACAGTATGAAGACAAGATTTGGTCAAGACCTAGGAAAACTCTTACAGTTTATGTATTGTCAGGTTATGTGCACAAGTGGGAGGTAAATAGAGATCTGTGGCTCATAAATCTGTGTTTACTTAGGTGAATAAATAGCCTTCGTGTTGGAGACAGAAAACTGTGTGTTCACATCAGAGCAGCCTATCTTATTTTATGACAGGAACATAAGTGTGGCTTAGGTACTTACCTCAGGTGTGTATTATAGACAATTTCACCCAGAGACATCACCTGTAGTAAGGCTTTTGCCATGAAAGAAGTATTACATTTACTAGCGTTTCTCATATGGTTAAAAAAAAGGCACATTTATTAGCTGATACTTTGTTCAGAAAAATACCTGACACTACAAAAACTCTTCAAGAGCTTAGAAAGCAGATGAATTTTTTTTCCCCAACTTAAAAATAAAATGCTCATGGGCTGAAACTTCTAGTAGAGCACATTCTTAAGACCAGCTTTTAGACCTGTACAAATAGGAAGTTACTATAAACGTAAGCAGTGACAGTTTTTAAAATATAGGAATAGTATGGATCCTGACAGAGGTCTATAGTTTCTGGAGATGAGTTATTGTTTCTTTGCATTAGGCATCAGTGTAATAATTTGAAGATACAGGAGAAATTCTACTCAATGGTGGGAGTAATACTGAGAAAATGGTCTGAATTTATTTTATGTAACACTTCTTTTAATAACAATGTCTGCTAAAGACATCTGCTGAAAGTCTGTAATGCTGATTTAATAGGGAGAAAAATTAACAAAGTTCTTTAGCAATTCTGTCTTCAGTTTAATATTATGGACTGTTAAAACAGGGTTCATGTGTGCTACATTATTAACTGAAATTATACTCAAATTGAAATCAGGCCCAGAAAACTTACTTTTCTTCAGCTCATGCTAGGTTTTTTAAATAAGTATTTAAAATTATACAAGATAATGAATATATTTTTACATTCTTTAGGATTATTAAGGCAATCAGGGCAGGCAGAGAAATATTTCTAAACACCTATTCTCTCTCTTGCAGTGTGAGACTTCTCTAGCCGTGTTAAAGTGCAACAAAAAAATTACCAGCTTCCTACACTAAGCCATTACTAGGGAAAGAAAATCCACCTCCAAAGTGACTGAATTACAATTTGTAATACAACAGCCAGTACTTTACACTGGCTTTGTAAGGGCTGAAAAATAGGTCTTTAGTTATGAGAGAGACTGGGGGCACATGGAGGTGGGAACTCAATCCCAAAGATCATGGTCTGGAAGAAAGCCTCCTTACAGGAATTAAATACCGAGTTTAAAGTAATCCCATTGTTCCTTATGTATGGTTGACATTGTGAGTTTTTTCCAGAATGTAACTTATAAAAATTAAAGCAAAGTAATAAAACATGTAATACAATGCTTACATTTGGAGAGGCCTCATGTTTTCTGTGCCTGTAGCCTTGATGATTCTTTAGGCAGTTCTGCCAATGATAAAAGGAATAACTCACCACTGTCAGGGAATTTGGCTGTTTCATCACTGACATGAGAGGCCAGCACAACTCCATGGTGATTGCTGTCTAAATGACTTATGTAGTTTCTTCATATACTTTTTGATTGAAGAGTGATAACTCAGGCAATGAGTTATTTGGCATCAGCCTCCGAGACAATCTGTTTTCTTTTTATAAATCTTACGGCACCTTTCAGCCACCCATTTTTAAATAAGACTATGGTGGATTAGGTTCTAATGTGCCTGGTGGATTTAGCCAAAGGATGGTTGCATTACATTTTGCATCTATTCTTTTATTTTTTAATGTATTTTGTTCTGTTTGTTTCTTGTTTGGGGGGTTTAGGGGGGATTTGTTTGGATTTTTTGGTAAAGTTGTACTTCCAGAAGTGGTATTGAGAAAGCAAGAGGTGGGCTAAAAGACTGTCTTCATTTTACATCACAGATGTGTGACTGGGCATTCTCTTTCTGGTGGTAGTGGCACTGTCTCTTCCCAAAAGCACATCACATTGCCAAAATGACCCAAAGAAGAAAAAACACCCTAACACCAGCCTAACACTAAAGTCTTGGAAACACCTGAGAGGAAGGAAAACAATAATTAAAAGGTTTCTACAACTGAAAAATTCCTTACAACACACCATAGCTTGGAATATTTTTATTATGGATTTAAACACAGACCATCATTGTGCAAGGAGGAAGATTGTTGTGCAGTAAATGTGGTACAAACAGGTAGAATTATGCTGTGACAGGATTTCATGCAAGGTTTTAGATGGAAACAAGCAGCTCCCTTGCTGAGTAACAAAAATTGTGAGATTTGCTGGAGTTTTATTTGGAGGATTCCCTACATCACAGGATAACTGAGGAGTGTTAAATATAATCTGAAGAGTTGCAGAGGTTATGGGTGCATCCCCCTTCTTAATGTCTGTTTCTCTTTTTTTTTTTTTTAAGTAAATCTTGCAGCTTATATTTATGTTTAACCAATCAACCTTGTGTTTTTCTCTTTTTTCTACTTTGGCTTTATTTTTAGACAGAGAAGGGAGCAAAAGAAAGGTACAGGTGAGTTTTACAGTATTTACACCACAGTAATGCACAGGGCTCCAGTCAGGGCCCATATCCTTTTGAGGCAGTTGTTTAAACAAATATAAGGTTGTGGTTCCCTCTTGAAAGTGTGTGTAAGAGCCACCTACATGTGTCTTGATTTGTGTCACAAGAGCAAAGATACCATCTTTTGTGAGTTCCATTTAAACCTTGAAATTACAGTGCATCACTGTATGATTACTTTAAAAGAATTCTAACTATACGAAGTTTAGTATTTGTCAAAGAAAAAATATACACAAGGAGAAAAAACTAATCATAGAGCAGTTGTATGTATAGCCTGAGTCAAAAGTCTGTCCACTGTCCTTGCTGAGGTAGTTCTGTGATTGTTACCTGGGTTCATTTTGTATAGGAGGCTCATGTTAGTAACCCAAAGCAACTGAGAACAGGATTGTGACAGATGAGGGGTTGGCATTCTTCACTCCTCTCTTACTCTTATTTTTATCCTTTTCTAATTTTTTCTCTTTTGTGTGTATTTTTAGGTTTTCAGTTTATTTGTTGTTCAGAATGTGCTCCCTCATGAAAAAAAAAAAGGACTCGCAGTCTTCCTCACTGTCATAGAAAGAGTCTGTGAAGTTTGATTCTAAGAAGCACCCCAGAAATGGTGATGGGTGAGGCTGGGCTGCTGGCCTTTGCAAAATGCAGGGTGTCATTGTTTGAGACACAAAGCTGCCTGCTGTGCTCAGGTGGGCAGTGCTGAGAGCTTCTCTGGTGCATAAGAAGACACTGTGCATTTTGAGGGGTAGGGTTCAGGAGCAGTCCCTCGGTGTGCAGACATCCTGCTCCCAGCACTGTTTCCATGACTGGTCCATGGACGCTACACTGTGCTGACAGTAGATCCTGCCTCCCGTTCCATTTTGCGTTCTGTCCATGCAAGGGTTGCACAAAGGCCCAGCCTTTCAGATCTGAATTTGCTTTCTGTGATTCTGACATTCAGATTTATTGATGTTTGATTTTTCAACCTGACAAAAACCTCGCTTTTATTTTCTAATTCATATTCACTCTTTCTCTACAGCAAAATCTGTCAATCATGGGATTGACAAATGATTCTGTGGAGGCTAAACCAAGATTGCTGAACTCATTTTCATGCATGGCTAACTGCAGAATTGAACCTCATGCTCCAGAAGTGAAAGGTTAGTGATTTTAGATAATTTTAAAACGATCGTATTGGAGTTGATACAGCTACTGTCAGTCTACTCTAATCCTATTCTTTGTTGACTCTGCCCTTGGAAAGACACTGCTTTCTGCCAGTGATTAAGGGGAGAGATTGGTTTCAGTGGTGCTGATTCAGCACAGCAAAGAATTTGTACATTAGCAAGGACTGCGAGGGAATTTTAAATATTAGTAGAGTACCAAGCTTCTATTGTTACTGTGACTTGGAGGTGAAATTCTGGTGTAGTTACTGGACCAAGCAACATGGGAGAGATGACAGCTCTCTTTCTGACTCATAAGACAGAAAAATGGAGAAACTGTGCACTCAGTTTTTGTCTTTGTGGTGTCACTGCTATAAAATTATGATGTGCAAATAAATAGGTCTATAGAGCTTGTATACATTCTACTGGACTCTTCATTTAGTACCAAAGTGACATGGACAGCTGACTAATAATTAACTGTGCTAAGTCTCTTTTCTCTTTATGGAACGACACTCTTTAATCTTGAGGTCTCGTCTTGTTTTTTTCCTATCTGCACAAAGTTAGATGTTTTCATAAAAACAATACACAACTTGATTAATCTTGGTGTATTGCAAGATGCCCTGATGCACAAAAAGGTACCTAATATGTACAGCAACCGAATGGTGTGACGCTGCCACCCAAATTGAAGAACTAGTATGCTCTTAAACACCAAGCAAACCCCACCAAAGAAAGCTTTTTTCTTTCAGCTGGCAATGTGCATACCTGCAGTTGGGACAAAACTGGTGAAATGGGGTTAAAGGGAGTCACTGCTGGTTATTCCAGCTTGGTGAGTTGGACTAGATGATCCTTGTGGGTCCCTTCCAACTCATAATATTCTGTGATTCTGTGATATGATACACAACATAGAACTTGCCTTGGTATCAAAATATTGCTGAATAAAACTACATCTAGTGTGTAGGAATCCTGGAAGGGATGATAAGTATTACCAACTGAGCAGTGTACAATTCAGCTTTGTCTTCTTTATGCCTGTGACCCTGCTTTAACTGTTAATTAACAATGAATGGCCTATAGCAGTCAATTCAGAGATAAAAGGCATCAAGCTTCTCATGCCATTCTAGCTGAAGCAGCATGTGTTTCCTTTTCTAGAAAGGAAATATAGATTCAAAAAACCTCTGCCAAACCTGTAACGGAAAGATACCGCCCTCCTATATTCTCTTATTTGCCAGTCTTGGCAAGGCAAATTGGTTGGCTTGTGAAGCAAGTAACTCAACCCCCAAAATTAAACTATGACCAGTGCACTGACCTGGAACTTAAAACACCAAGTGCAAGTTACTGTGAAAAAAATGGTGGAGACCCTAGATCAGTATAGGCCAATATGCAAAATTATTGTTCTGACAGATTATCTCCCTCTGAGTGAGACTTGCCAAAAACTAAGACACTTCTTTATTGAGTTCTGGATGAGTAATCTAGATTATTGGGAGAAATGGGAGTCAGGCAGGTGAAGTGGAAAAGGAATAACTGTACATCTCATAGGAAAATAAGTAGGCAAACACAAACTTACACATACAGAAATCATTGCTATACCATGGAAAAGTTAAAAATACTGTTACTTATTTCCTGTTTTATGGGTTATTGTTTATAGGCTCTGTACTTCTGCAAAGATGTGCTTTAGTCTTCCTGCTCTGTAGTGATGAATTTCTCTATAACGTGTCCCATGTCCCACATGAATAATGGCAACATTGGTGAGCTCAAAGCCCCAACATTGGTGGGCTCAAAGCCTCGTCCCCATGGATTTCATGTCTGTGTCACCTCATTCAACCAGAATGACTTGTTGAGCTATCAAATTTAAGCTACCAAAAAGCAAAACATGCTTAAGAGATTAGCCAATTACCTTAAAATATGTGTTGCATGCAAATCATGCTATGTTAATTGATACAACACAAGTATTTCTTATATGCAGACAAAAGAGGGACTGAAAATAAGAATGTAAAGACCTCATCTGGGCACATCTGCGACATAAAATCAACTATAATTATAACAGCACTTTGTAAGAAGCAATTTGAAATGTCCCCAATTGTTTACAAAGTTAGTGGGTTCTACTAAATAAAGGAGATGCCAATATAGGTTAGCAGAGTGAAATGGAAGAACACAGGTTCCGTGTTTTGTCACTTCATTGTTCTGTGGCTTATAATGGCTCTGCAAAGAGGAATAATGATGCTCAGAAAGGTCTGAGAGCCACAAGCAATAAATGCTAATTATGTATTATCAGTGTATATTTCAGGCAAACTCAGAAAAGAGAACAGATACAAATGAAGCCTCAATTATGCCTAGGTATATGTAGGAGAACCAGAAGTCCTTTCATTATTGCTTGTCTTTTTTCCAGCCACATCTGCTCTATATTGCAATCTGCACGATTATATATAATGAATACGTATTATACACATACGCAAATACATATGCATATATGTATATTTACATATACATATTTATATTAGCTCAGATAAATAAAACGTGCTGTTCATGGCACCAAGGTTGTGGGTTCAATCCCTGTATGGGCATTCGCTTTGGAGTTGGACTCGATGATCCTTGTGGGTCCCTTCCAACTTGGAATATTCTGTGATTCTGTGATGTTGCTGAATATTAAGACTGTTTTTTTAAAATGGCATAAGATCCTTGTATTCTGTATCTTTGGGGAATAATAGAAATCAAAATGCCCACCACTGTTGTGTTCATTTCAACATGGGGAACTATGTGAAAATGAGAAAGTCTACCAAGAACAGACAAAGAATGGCACCCAAGACAATTATATCCATAAAGGCAGTATGAACGCTACAGAAGGAAACTAAACAGGAAGCAGAATGACAATGAATACAATTTACTGAAGATGCCCGAGAAAGTAAAACTAAGCAGTCATGGCCAAATAGCAAAGAGAAATCAAGAAGAAGGTATTTTTCCAAAAGCTAAAGATACTTTTGATTTTTTTTTCCCAACTGGATATATCATAAACACTGGAAGATATACTGTTATAATTATTATGAGTCTGAGACCTAACCAGCAAGAGTCAAAAATTATTCAATATTCCTCCAATGCATCAGGAGGGAAAAAAAATTGTCAGGGAATCTGAATATGACAATAGTATAAATTGAACTCTCAGGAAGGATACAGTCACTGGAGAGAAGCTGAACTCTTTGCATAGTTTTTTCACTGTGAGAGATGGATTCCATGGCCCTGGCTGAGAGATAGGTGCCCATCAAAGCCACCCTATTACATCCATCCTTGTTTGGACACAGGAGAGAAAATACAACGAAAAGCTCATGAGTTGAGGTAAGGACAGGGAGAGATCACAAACAGATTGTCCTTGTGGGCAAAATAGACTTGACTTGGGGAAAAAATTATTGCCAAAAAAATCAGAGTAGGGTAATGAGAAATAAAAAACTAAATCTTATAAACACTTCCTTCCCAGCCCTCCCTTATTCCTGGTCTTAATTTAGCCTACAAATTCTCTTCCTCTTGCCTGTCCAGGAGCTCAGGGGAATGGGGAGTAGGGTTTGTGGTCAGTTTGTCACACATTGTCTGTGGTGCTGCTTCCTCCTCAGGGAGAGAACTCCTTCCACACGTTCTTCCCCTTCCAGTGTGGGGGTCCCTTTCGTGGGAGACAGCTCTCCATGAACTTCTCCAGTGTTAATGCTTCAGCTGCAATTCTTCATGAATTGCTCCAGAGTGGGTCCATTTCCACAGGGTGCAGTCCTTCAGGAACAGGCTGCTCCAGTGTGGGTCTCCCACGGGGTCCCAAGTCCTGCCAGCAAACCTGCTCCAGTGTGGACTCCTCTCTCCTCGGGGTCACAGGTCCTGCAAGGAGCCTGCTCCAGCATGGGCTTGTCATGGAGTCAGAGCATCCTTCAGTTAGGTGGGGTCTTCCATGGGCTGCAGGTGGATCTCTGCTTCCCTGTGGACATCCATAAGCTGCAGGAGCACAGCTGCCTCATTACAGGCTGCAGAGGAATCTCAGCTCAAGCGCCTGGAGCGCCTCCTCCCCCTCCTTCTTCACTGACCTTGGTGTCTGTAGACTTGCTTATCTCACATATTCTCACTCTTCTCTGTGGCTGCAATTGTGCAGGGTTTTTTGTTTCCCCTTTTTAAATACATGACCCCAAGGGCGCTGATGAGCTCAGCCTTGGCCAGCAGTGAATCCATCCTGGAGCCTGCTGGCACTGGCTCCACCGGACATAGGGGAAGCTTCTGACAACTTCTCACAGAAGCCACCCCTCTAGTCCTCTGCCTCTACCAATACTTTGCTACACAAATCCAACACAGAAGAAATCAGGGAAATCATCCTTCCACAGCCCTTTTCAGGTATTCAAGGAACTTGGCAGAGAATGCCTCTGAAGCAGAAGTATCTGGAAGGGGTAATGGTACAAAAGGCAGATGAATGCAGATGAGTCTCCAGGATCTGAAGGATTTCCCCGTGAATACTAAGGGAACTGAGGGATGAAATAGCACATAACCTATCTCTTTGCTATTCCTCAGTACATGAAGATCAGAAGATGTCATTAAGAAAGTTCCAAGGATATCCAGCAACTTAAAATTTACATGTATTCTAGGTGAATGACTAGATATTGTAAGAATTCGTGTCTACCTCAAAAATTATTATCTAATCAGTGAGGGTAATAAAACTCTCACAGCTCTTCAAAGAGGTCAGTGATCTATCAATGAGGATCACTTTACCGATACAGTCAACTTGGATTTTCAAAAGACTTCTGGCAGGACTTTTTTATTAGAAGTGTTTTAAGAAAACACGACATAGTGGGAAGGTAAAAAGAGATCTGCAGAACTGAAAGGTTTGCAGAAAAGTGGAGTTGGATTGACTTCTCCCTGTCTCTTCTAATACAAACAAAAATTATATAGGAAGAAGTTAGTAAGACCTTCATTCAGAACAACCCAGAGGAACCAGTTCTTCAGACAACCTTTGAGGACCGGTGGTGGTACGTACTCCTGAAATGACTTCCTGGATCAAGGAGTTTATAGAGCAGCAAGGAGAGACTGCAAAAAACCTTGGAAGAGATGCTGTAGTCCACAAACTAGATAAATCATATAACATGGCTTGAAAAAGTTTGCAGGCTTGCAGGCAGTATGTGCTTACCCTGTTCTGATTTCTCCTGAGTGTCCACTCCCATGGATAATGTGGGAGATAGACCTGTGGTCCCAAGCAATGCGTAAGTTCATATACAACCTTGTCATTGCACACCAAAGTCAGAATTATATAAATGAAGATATTAATAGCTTAAATATATTTATGGTTTTCAAGCTCCCTAAATAAGTGTAATGTTTTGAAAATTTAGGACCAGAAGGAACTTAAAGAAGTCACATAATCCATTGCTTTGTTCCATGGCAAAATGAATTACAGTCCTTAGTGACAAATTTGTCTAACCTGTTCCTAAAGCTTTCAGTGGTGGAGATTCAATGGCCTCCATAAGTAAACTGTTTGAAGTCTCACTACTCACTATTTATACTATGACAAGGATTTTTTTTGCCAGTCTAATTTGAATTTAATCATCTGCTGTTTGCTGTAAACCATTAGTTAGCTGCAAACCTGAGCTACAAGAGGAGGCCTCCTACATTTCTGATGAATGTTGTCCAGTAACTTTAGTGATTCTGGAAATAGTCTGAACACAGGCTAGGTTTTTAATGTATCTAGTAATTACTGGGGTTTGCATTTTAGTTAGTATAACCAAGCATGATCAGGGACCTTTTCTGTGTCCTTTTAGGGTTTTTAATATTATTCTGATGTCTTCTCTCTTTACCATTCTCTGGCTTCAGGGTGTGGTGGTTTGACCCTGGCTGAATGCCAGAGATTCACCCACAGCCACTCTCTCACTTCATTCCCCCTCCCCCGACAAACGGGGGAGAGAAGAAAAGAAAAAAACCTGAAAGGTTTTGCTACAGCAGGAATGAGGACTATTAGAAATCTTTTACTGTCACAGGCAAAACAGACTCCGAAGTGGGAATGTAAAGGATTTATTTCTAACAAGAGCAGAGCTTAATGTGAGAAGTATCATCTTAAAGGCAACCTTCTCCCCCACCCCTCTGTCTCTTACAACAGATCCCACATTCCCCCTTTCCTCCAGGAGACAAGGGGGAAGAGGAGTAGGAGAAAACCAGGCAGTTGTTGTTTCTCTGCCACTGCTCAGGGGAGGAGGCCATTCCCCTGCGTTCCATGGGGTCCCTCCCCTGGGAGAAAGTCTTTCATGACCCTCTCCAGCGTGAGTCCAATCTCAGGGGTAGCAGCTCTTTCAAACACTGCTGCCTGTGGGTCACTCCACAGAGTGCAGTCCTTGAGCACTGGCTGCTCCAGCATGGTCCCATCCCATAGCACACAGATCCTACCAGGTACAGTTCTGCCTCCAGCGTGGACTCTCCTCTCCATGGGCCACACGTCTCTCCTGAGACTCTGCTCCAATGTGGGCTCCAATTGGCTGCAGTCTCCCTCCACCATGCACCTGCTCCAGTGGGGGCTCCCTCTCCACGGGCTACAGGTGGATCTCCTGCATCCCTGTGTTCTCTCCATTCCATGGGCTGCAAGGGGACAGCCTGCTTCACCATGGTCATCACCATGGGCTGCAGGGAGACGCCTGGAGCACCTCCTCCGCCTCCTTCATCCCAGGTCTTGGTGCCTGCATTTGCTGTTACAACTTCTCACTGCTCTTCTCTGGCAGCCATCTTCTTCTTGCTGTTCTAACTTTTTTTTTTTTCTTTTTCTTAAATGTGTTATCACACAGGTGTCTCTATCTCTTCTGATTGGCCTGGCCTTGGCCAGTGCCGGGTCCAGCCAGGAGCTGGCTGGCATTAGCTTTGCCAGCTGTGAGGGAGGTTTCCAGCAACTTCTCAAAGAAAAGCCTCCCCCATAGCCCACCCTGCTACCAGAAACCCAGCCACAGCAAACCCAATACACACGTAAACTTTCCTTGAGTAGTACTATCTAAACCCAGCATGTTTTGACTCTGCCACAGCAAAAGCTGTTTGACAGGTGTGTCTATGGAAAAAAGAGGGACAAAAAGATTTCTTTTCATTGCAGAAAACCAGCATGTAATGTTTTCTTTATTTCATGCAAGGTTTTGCCTGTAATTCACTGAACTGTATGGGTTTGAGATTAAATGTTTGAGCTGTCTTAAGTGATGCTACTCAGTTCAAGCGAAATGCTTCTTGAAGATGATCATTAATTGTATTTCCCGTTTTCCAGGTACCTGACTTGAGAAGAGGGTTTTCCCTAGCAGAAATGTTAAGTACCTACAGATTCAACTGAATTTTATGTGGGTTGGTCTTATAAAACAGTATGCTCCAAGTTGTGTATGTCTTTTAAAAAAATCTGCTCAAGTGAGGTATTTTAGCAAAACTTTTAAGCTTAGTTTCTTTGTTTTCAGTTTCCACTCCCTAATACAAGAGCGCTGTCTTCTCACTTGCAATGAATTGTGAAAATCAGTTTATTGGTACTTGTGAAACACTTTGGAGCAGTAACGAGATCTCCTGTGAGGAAATGGATGTCTCTGAACAGGGTTTGAATTGGTAAATAGTTGTGAGGTGATATACAGAGCTAAAAGGAAAAAAATGTATTAAATAGCTGTTTACTGGTGAGCACTGACAATTTGATGTACAGAGTGATGCAAACATCCTGTGGAAAAAGAGTGTGTAGGGGTGTATTTGAAGACTTCATCATACTGTGGATTGTGCAAGGAAGCCAACTAAAGATTGCACAAGCACTTTGATTTCGGTGGTTTTAAACTCATTGCAAGACTGCAACCTCAGTCATGTACTTATAACAAAGATTTGTAAATGTATGTGACATACATGTATACTTTATGTTGTAAGCTATGGCAATGAAACAACACTATTGTCAGTCAGCATGTTGGCACAGGGAAGAAAATACCACATTCCTCTCTCTTTTGAAGACTGAACTTATATGATCTTACAAAAAATTGCCACTACGGAAAATTATTCTTTACTTCTGTTTCCCTGTAATTTAAGAACTTCTAAAAATGTTCCCACTTGAATATTGAACTTGACTGGTTATGCCAAGGATTGCAGAACAACCATCAGTTCCTCATATGAAGGAAGATGAATGATAGTTTTGAGTAGCTCCAGTCTTTTCTCTGGCTCAAAGTGCTCATGTTCGCTCTGAAACTCTCATAAATGGCTGCCATCTAAACAGGAATTGCCCTGGAGGAAAAAAAAAATCTCCTGACTGCTTCCTCATCAACAGAGTTGGGCATTTGATTTTATTGATGGGGGATTTCTTGTCAGCCCTGTGAATTCAGGCTAAATTGAAATGGCGCTGTCATTACAGTGAATCACTGGGCTGTTCAGCATAAGAATGGCTAAAGAAATTTAAGTTCCTTCATGTGTATTTCTAGTGAAAGCTGCAAGGAATCTCCAGAATCATCTGTCTGGGATTTTTCCCAGGGCCTTTCTTCTCATCCTCTCCTCTCCAGTCCCCTGCCTCCTCCATTACAACCCAGTTATTCTCTTGAGATCAGTGTGACAGATCAAAGGCTGAGATGGGGCCTGTGCCTGAGTGATGATTTTCCTTTCCCCCTTCAAGCTCTCTGCTAGATCTCTCCATGGATATCTCCTACAGCTGTTAGCTTCAAAACTAGATTTTCAAATTAACAGAAAGACATACTGTGGCATATCAGCATTAATTATTTGATTTACTAAACTAAGATGTATTTCAATAGCACTAATTTGACAGGATAGTGCATATGTAACAATGCTCATTTATGGCATTTCCCTTTTTCTTGGTGTTCTTGTTGTGACCTATCTCTAATCAGAACAGGAAAGAACATGTACATGTGTTTCATTCCTTCCCCATACATCTCCAGCTCTGGGTCAGCAGAGTACTCAGGTTTCTGTGTGTATCTCAGTCCATGTGCCTGTCCTGCTATAATACCCGCTGATTTGGAGCTTTCAGTGTTGTTCACAACTGGGAAGATTTTGTGAAAATTCTGGTTTTGGATTCCCATGTTCTACAGCTTGAAATGTACAAGCTGGAAAGTGTGTTTTAATGGTGTTTTAGGGGTTTTTGTATTTAAAAAATCCACTTTAGTATAGTGGTGAGTGTCCTCGCCTCTCGTGCGGCAGGCCAGGGGTTCGATTCCCGCCAGGAAGGCAGTGGTGCTGTTTAAGAGTTGGAATTGATGATCCTGTGGGTCCTTTCCAACTTAGAATACTCTGTGAAACACTTAGGGCTCACTCCTCTTCCTGCAATGCCTTAAATCTCTGCCTTTTGCAACTTGAACTTGCTTTCTGATTTTCTTTGTTGCTTCCCCTTCCTCCCTTTATTGTTTTGTTCTTAGGTTCCTTTACAGCCCTTATGACTTTTCCCCTAACTATTTAGAGCAACTTCTTTTGCTCCATACTTGGTTCTTCCCTTGAAGAATTCCTACAGCTCTGCATGTTCTGGCAGCCGTAGCTTGTGGCCATCCCAGCTGTCATGAGAATTTTTGCCATGCTGTAGTTGGATTTCACAGATACATTCATTCCTGGAGGTTGTGGAGGTTTGTGTTTTCAATCAACGCTCAAGTCTTTCCTTTAACTACTCTCCAAATGACATTATTGTTCTTTTTTTGACTACAGATGTATTAGGCAAGATGCACGCAAATAGCTTGTGGTAGTAACTGAAGCACATCTGATTTCCTCAGCCCAAGAGAACCCTCAGCAGAAATCTTCTGAAGCTCTTTCCAATATGTAAGAAAGCTGCTTCTTGCAGACCCAAAAAGTGTGTTAGCTGGGTTTCAGAGTTGTTCAAGGAACACATTGCAGGGTTGCCTCAAGGTTTGCCTTCCAGCTGATGCCTGTGTCACCGTGTCATAAAACATTTAATTAGAGTAGGAGCTTTCAGGAAGGTTTCTACCCAGCTGGCTACTCTGAAGTTTAATCTGTTGCCTGGGATGGTTTGAAAATCGCTGCCACAATGATTGCAGTTTCCAATCTCACTGGCAGTGCCAGCACCAAAAGTGTGGTTTCTAATAGAGTGGGATTCCTATTTATCCCCATGATGATATTTTTCATGTTGCCCATCTATTGGATAACCCCCTAGCTCAGCTGACAAAAGAAAAGTGGTATGTTGCTCTGCAACTGCAAGTTTTCTGTGTTATTTATGGAGCTCCTCCCACTAATATGACTAGCTAGATTGTCTGTAAGGCTGTACTTATTCTGAAACCACTATTGATTAAATGCTGAGATGAGATTTTTTTTTAGAAGCTGTCATTGGAACATGCTTAGGCTGCACTTGCTGTCAGCTTAACAGTCATGTTTCTGTGTCTTCCTCTAAATTCTTCTCCCAGCTGGGCTCTTTCATATCTTAGCATTAAAAATAGTTTCTTCCTAATTAGACAGATCTCTGTCATGATAATCATCTTGAGAACGTATGCTGTATTTTCATACTGCGTATCTTTTCACAGATCAGGCCTGTGCTTTATAATTTTTTCAAAATCATAACTCACTGAATAGACCCTTTGCCAAACAATCATCTCTAGTAACTTGTAATTAGTGTCCTGTCAGCTGATACCGGTAGGCATTAGTGTTCAACTGCTGGCATCAGCAAATTCATCTTACACCATTTAGAATTCTGATATATTTGATTCTTTTCTAATTCCAGTTGTGAAGATAGTTTTTTTAAGCTGATGGGCAGACAGGTTAAAAAAAAAAACACAAAACCACAAACCAAGGTATAGAGCAAAAAAATACATTTATGCATGCAAAGTAAATTACTACAGAAGAGGTGAGTGTTTTTAAGGCCATGGTCATAAATGTAAGTGCATACATTGATCATGAGCAAATCTGTGCTTCTGACTATAGAACAGAATTGTTTGGTTAAGGTTGTGAGAAACATCTGCTTTATTGACAATAACCAGCATTTAGAGTGAAACTGAGATATCTCTATTTCTTGCATTGCCCAGGCTATAATCTGAGGGACTTTTTCCTCTTTTTATTTATTCAGACCCTGAGGTTTAGCAAAAGTGTTGTTCTTCACACAAAATGGTTCACTAAATAGCTCATTTTACTTTAGGTTTTCAGAAGCTGGTAATTGTTTATGTAAGTGTCCTTAAAATAAATGATACAAAAATGAACTGTGAAATTTTAACTCTATTATGCTGTTTTACAATTGTCACTCAGTACTTGGCTTTAAAAAAAGATCTCCTGTCCGGAAAAAAAAAAATTAGTTAGCTCTTGGATGCTGGACAACGGCTGTAAAATAACAGAGCACAACTGCTATTTTTTATGAAATGCTGATTCTAATTGATTGTTTTTAGATACAGGAGGGAGTGTACTGTAGAATAATGCAAGAATCACCACAGTGCTGCTGAGTGGGGAAATAGATAAATATTTGCTAAGCTTTGTTTAAACCTCAGCCAATGAACAAATATCTTTTAATCAGAATCAAATGTTTTTTGAATGTATTCAGACAGAGGGGGTTTGGTGGGGTTTCTCTCTTTCTTTTCTTTCTTTCTTTCTTTCTTTCTTTCTTTCTTTCTTTCTTTCTTTCTTTCTTTCTTTCTTTCTTTCTTTCTTTCTTTCTTTCTTTCTCTCTTTCTCTCTTTCTCTTTTTCTCTCTTTCTCTCTTTCTTT
>WEKX01019090.1:101946-196075 GCA_013390025.1 Pitta sordida
GGGCAGGAGCCGCACAAAGCGGCGGGGGTGGCGGAATGTGTGTGTGTGCGCCTGCAAACAGGAAGCAGAACAACCTCACTGACATCTTGTTACTTTCCTGATGTTAACCAGCGAGGCACAAACATGTTTCTTCTTCCTTCTGGCGCCTTTGCGCAGGACCGAGGGGTTTCAAGCACCCGCCGAATGCGGTGATGCCGCAGCGCAGCTCTTTGCCTTGGCTTGCGGCTCATGCCGGGGCAGCCACCGAGTCACTCACCAAAGCCCACGAACCGGGACTATCTTTTCGTCAGCCAAACTGTCCTCAAATGCCTTTTCACGTCCCATCTCATTTCCACAAGATACAGGAAAGGGGTTGGAGGCTCAGGAGGCATTCTCGGAATGACTTCTCTCCAGGGCAGCGTTGTGGTGCGCTGGGTTCCCATCCAGCTCCCGAGCAGCTCCTGGGCCCTGGCGGCTGCCGGGTTGTCCTTTTCCCTTATTCCCAACCCCCGGCGCTGAAGCATTAAAGCCAGGATTTTCAGTAGAGCTCCTCATTCGGGGGCCTTCCCTTGAAGATATGGGACAGACGCGCAAAGTGAAGCCACAATGTGAAAGTTGTGGAAACAAAGTAACAAAAGGAGGAAATGCAGTTTCAGCTCTCACTGTTGATAGATTGTTTTAAGGTTGGGATGCTTGAAGAGCCAAGGGTAGCCTGGTCGAGGGGTAGTTTGGCGTGAAATTCGTGGCAACTGAATTCCTCTGCTGTGCTCTTCATGTAATTTAAATATACTCCATGTGCACTATGCTTTTAATTCTGCTCCCTTATTAAAAAAAGAAATTAATTTCCATTTTCCCCAAGAAGGTACACAGGTGCTGCCAAAAAAGTTAGAAACATCTGCTTTCTTTCACTTGTCAAGTGTTAATTACGACTTTTGACTCATGTCTAAGAACATTAGGGAACATCCATGGGCACCTGAAAATAGTCCTTTAAACCTGGGAAACTGCTCCCTTTAATGCAATTGCAAAGTAGTTTGAGACATTTTTTATGCTTTTTATAGTAAAACCAAAAGAAATGCCACAAACTTCTTCATTTCTAGCAGTCATAATACTGTGATAAGTTTTGCTCTTTATGTGCATCATAATTCCTATTTAAGAAAACAGTTCAACTTTTAACTTTTGTGTCACATGAAAACACAGTAAACTATGCTTTGGGGTTCTCTCCCTTTCTTTATTCTCTGGTAAATTCCAGTTGAGAGGTTTACAGTGACAACTGTAAACTAGAACAGTCATATGGGTCTGCTGCTGCTTTACTCTTCACACAAAATCATTATTGAATTCTTCTCTCAGATTATTAAATCACATAATTTGGAAATGAAACTGTCAGGATTAAATGACAACAAATGCAATGAGGACAGCAAGAAATACTTTTTCTAATTATTTTTTTTTAATCAAGGCAAATCAAAAGAAAGTATTATCTGTGTGCGTCCCTCTCCAAACTGAGAGATGCTGAGAAAGGAGGGGAGGTGTGTGCTGGATCCAGGCAGCCAGTCACCCAACAAACCCTCCCAGAAGCTGGTGCTGACACAAGGGCTGAGTGCCCTTCAGCAAGCTGGGTAAAAAAAAACCCAACCAAACCAGCCATCTTTAGAAGATGATTATTTAAAGATATGCACTCAGGTTTTCTTCACTGGCTGGAGTACAAGCAATCCAGTTTGTACAATGCTCCTTGTCTCCACCCTCCCCAGTTTGCACCCTCACTCCCTGAGTTCATGAAAGGGATTCTGCAGTTTCCACTGTTCAGGTCTCTATGTCAACTAACAGGCAGTTATCAATGGGAGCCTTTTTCCAAAATGGGGTGTAGGAGCGTAGGCTTGGCTGTGTTTCTTGAATTGCTGATCTACTCTGAATTTATGTCTTGTTGTAGACCAAGTTTTCACTTGCTAAATTTTTAAATATTTGGATTTATAGCTGTTTAGCCTCTTCTGCTTGAGGAGAACAGTGAGTTGCAGTACCAGTTTGCTTCCATACAGGCACTGACTGGGGCCTGCATAAAAATTGAAATTGTTTATAAATGTCTGTGAGGACCTTTCCCCTCCACCCCAGTTCAACCTGAGAAAAAAACAAAGCTGTTTTCTGTGATTGGGGGTTGGATTATTAAAATGCTGTACAAGCCTGGTTTTCAAAGGAAGTACGTATTGGGAAAATTTGTAGTCCATCCAAAACTCTGCTGCTCATCTTCAGACTGGTTCCAGGAAATATCAACACATTATTTCAGTTCTTTGTGACCAAATCTCCTTTCTTGCTTCCTCCTTTCAGTGCAAGAGTCTCTGCATCCATGTTATTGTGTGGAATTCAGAGATTGTGTGTATATACACATACATTATAGTATATAGAATAAATAATAAATAATGTATATTTAATATATCATAGCCAAATATTTAATAAACACTGCAAATTGTATAATCTCTGTTTCTTGTCCCAGTGACTTGTTTTTACTGTGCATTTTTTGTCTAATGAAACACTTCATGTGTAATTACCACATTGACCTTCTAATGCACATTTATGTGCATCTGACCTGTCTTGTGAAGTATGAAGGGGCTGGAGCTACTTTTTCCTATTTTAAAGGAATTCATGACTTTACTTTTTATTTATTTTATTTTAGCATTATTATGGGTTTAATAGCTGCAGTCACACTGACCATTTCTAACCCTAAATCCAGTCCTTAGGAAATTGAGTTTTAAACACCGTAAATAAAGTGTTACTTAGCTCAGAGAAATTGACAGAAGTCAAATGACCTATTAGATCATCTTTTCTGTTCCCAGTATGCCAAAGCATACCATGCCAGTTCAGAATTGGTTTAAAGTTAGAGAAAATGTGGCTGGAAAATATGGTGTTTTCCAGTACTGCTCTTTACCCTTTCCAGGCTAATGCACTGTCTCCTGGAAGTTAATGGTCACATTGCCCTTCTTCCTAAGGGAAGGGAGACAGGCCACTCCTTTCAGCTTTCTCTGTGTAGGGACAGAATGACACATCCAGAATTATAGAAATCTGGTTATATGTCTTCCTTGTTGGCAGAAATTCCACCACAGAAAATTAGTTCCTCTCTCCCCCCTCCATCTCCTCTTTTTGTGGGAAAAGGTATCCAAAGCAAAAAGGGTAACATCTTCATTTATTTTAGTAATTCATGGATAATATCAGATGAAACTGAGTGCTGAAGAATGATGTCAGGCTTGTGAGTAGTTTAAGTTTACACCTGCTGTATTTAATATGTACTTGTGTGTACGTTCATAAACCTGTGCACATTTCTTGTGTTCTTTCTTGTATAATATGTATTGCTATTTAACTTACTCTATAGGTGTGTAGGAGTTCATCAGTTACACTATAGGAGAAGTCTGTTTCTCTGGCATTACAAAGACGAAAAATAAAGATGATTGTTTGGACGTTTTGTTTTATTTTCCACAAGAGGTCAAATACTGTAGCCCTTACTCACGCCCGATGACTAAGTAGGATTAAGCATCTCTTTAGTTAATAAGCTATGTCTGATCTTGCTCACACTGGGTTAAAGTCAGTAGTAAATGCAAAACTGGGGTGATACCAGTATTAAATCCCAGGCCGGCAATTCTCCTTCTCTTTCATAAGCATCGTAGAAGGAGTCATTGTGTAATCCTTTTTATTTTTCTCTTCCTATAAGGGTGGATCTCTATGTCTTTATTATTTCACAGGCTCTCACATTTTTCTTCTTTTCATACCAACTCATGCTTGATGCTCCCGTGTGATTACTGTCCTTTAGGACAAGGAGTTTTTGTGCTGACCTCCTTTTGCAGCTCGTCAGCACAATAAGTTTCAGTTTAGCAGACTGAAAGGTACGAAGAGAGTCTTCACTTCAAGCACTGCTAGCCTCTGATGACCTTTATATGCTCTGATGGAAAGTGTGTCCCTTTAAAAGATAGTGGGTTGGTTTATTATGAACTGTAGCTGGAACAGGGCAAGTTGTATTTTGACACAGCGTAGCCAGTCATAGTGAAATCTAAGCTTCAGTCTGACCAAAGAGCATGTATTGAAAGTCCTGCAGTGAAGTTCTAGGCATTGTCAAGTTCAAGAAGAATAACTTTGGCTGGAACACATCCAAAAAATCATTCTGCCAATGCAGAGCCAAAAATATTAACATGTGATCGTGTTAGGACAATTGGTTGCATTTAGATTAACCTCAATTTACAGTAACTTGACCTAAAGCTTAAGGCTTCACAAGTGGCTTTCAGCTGGTGTAAACCTGACCTGCACCACTGAGGAAGTCTCATCTTTCATGCTCTTGTCAGGGGCCAGGTTTGCTGCCTGCCTTTGCTAAGGGTGGCCCTTGCTCACCAAGGTGAGCCCCTGGTTCTCCAGGCAGGTGGGGAGGGCAGACACATTTCCTCCTTTTCTTCTGGTTTAGTGTTCAGCTGGATCAGATCTGTCATTTGTTTGAGTGTCCCTCCCGTGGGCAGCACAGTCTTACAACATCTTAATCCTCTTGTGAAACTTCACTCTTATCCCAGGATAAACATCTGGGACCTATTAGTTCAAACATGTTCACCTGGTGGCATACATTGAACCTCACCTATGTTAAACCTGGTATACATGATTCTGTCCCTGAGCACAGACACCGAAAAGGGGAAGACTGTTTGTAGCAAAGGTCTCAGAGTTAATTTTTCCTTAAACACTTGCATGTATATGACATTTAGTTGCATATGCATAATTCATGTGAGAGATGTGCTTGGATTAGCACAGGTTTAAGGACAAGTCTGACCTCCAGTAACTGCTGACTGGAATCCTTCAAGTGTGTTGTTTTGTGAATTGAAATGTGAGGTACAATGTCTGAGTGAAGTTATGAACCTGTAATCAGTTTTCCAATCTGGGATGTCACAAGCTGTTCAGATAAGCACTGTACTTGTCCATTCAGTGGGAATTTTGGAGCCTTAACAGTTTGAAATATTTATTTTCCTAGTTCGTCTAAGATGTTGAATCGCAAAATCGTATAACTTTGATTGCTCTTTTGCTTCCCCCTCACACAGCTTGGTTTCACAATGTTTGTAGCTCAAAAGTCACCACAAAATGCTCCTGTTTGCTTTTGGAATACTTGAAACCCAGGTTCATAGGGATTAAGAGAAAAATGTCTTTTTTAATTTGTAGTAGTTGATAAGACTCCAGCTGCTGAAATTCTGTGCTTACAGGAAGAGGTTGAGCTGCCTTCTTTCAAGACTTCCCTCTTTCATATTGATTTTGTTTGCCACCACATACCGTTAAAATTGGCAAGGAGATAAGAGCACTTCAGTCTTTAGTTGACCTGAGAGAAGAGAGAAGTGTGTCCACCCATAGGAACTTTGTGTTTTCTGTACATTTGTGGAACTGCTAAAGCTAATGCTGCAGTGCTGTTGGTAGCACAGATGATGTATTGCTGTTTGCTTGCTGTCAGTTCTGCACAACCACAGCACACAGGGAGTAGGAAAGAGGTTTGAATTTACGACTTTCGGAATAGCTCAGCTAATAAACAGGAAGATCACCAGCTCAAGGATTTTCTTTATTTTCTTTTTTTTTTTCTTTTTTTTTCCCTTGGGTTTTATCTCTTGCTGTGGGGTTTTGGTATCGGACTCTATAGTGCTGTCAAAGTTCTCAGATCTCATCAACTGAAGCTGGATGGAGTTGTGTTTTCCCTGATGGAAGGTGGGGCCGCTGGGCTGTGCCTCTTCCCCTCCTCCCTTCTTCACACTTCAGTCTCCTCCCCACACTACTTTAACTACGTGCCATACAGGAGCATCTCAGGTTTAATAAAACAATTCAACTTCATTTTCCTCTGGTCTTCAGATTCAGAGGAGCAGCTGTTCAGTGCTGCACTGAAGGTGTAGTTTTTCCTGAATCATCTTCATGATGCCTGTGAAAATCTCAGGTCAATTCAGGAAGTCATTGGATATTGTATACTTAGGAAAAGAGTAGAGACTTAGTCCTTAACCTTACTCTGATCCTGGGCAGTGTCACAGAAGCCAATATGCCTCTGTGTGTGTATTTGTATAAACCAGTACAGGTACTTACACATTGGGTTTTAAACTGCACTCGAAGACAAAGTGGAAGGATTTATGATCAATTTTGATGGTGAAAGGGGACGTAACAGTCCAATAAGTTTAAGAACCACTGATATGCACCCATTTTCTTTATTTTCAGTGTCTATCCTTTAGCTCATATCTAATCTTCTGTGGTGTTTTGGCACATCTGCATTGAGTTTAATCTAAAAGAGGGAGGTGGCTCTGGCAGATGAGATCCTAGAAGAGTTCTGCAAAGTATGGGAGTTTTTCAATACATGCTTTAAGATAATTCCTTACTCTAAGGATAATAGACTAGAACTTTGCCAGAAGAGAAACTCTTGCATTTCCTAGCACTTCTGTTTGTGCAGAATATTGTATTTCAGACTCTCCAGAATTTGCAAAAATTACTCTCAATATGACTGCCTTAACTGGCACTAGGCACCTTTAGATTGCTAAAGAGGTTGTTACATTTCAGCTCTGATCTTTGCTGCTGTCCCTTTTTGTCTCCGAAGCTGGTGGCTGTTGTTCTGATTCCTCTGGAGCGCATTCCAGTGCATAACAGCAGAGGGGAAACTACCAGTGATGTTAAATAACGGATTTTCAATGATGTTTTTGATAGGCAGTATTGCTATTCATTACACGTTTTTAGTTGTCATTGAAGCAGGTAATGTAGCTTTGAAGGCCTTAATGGACTCATGCAGAAGACTGTAGGCTTCTGTAAGTGAATGGTGGCCACACTGTTTGAAGTCCATTTTTTGAGGGGTTCTGGCATGTAATCTATGGCTGGATAGGAAGTAGTAATGGTTCAAAATAATCTGTAAGTCCTTCTATTACTGCACATTCCTGGGCTGAGCTTGCGGTCTTTGCATTCCAGTAAAAGCAGAGATACGATGCTGAGGTTGCAGTGCCATCTTTGTGGGTTTTTTTTTACTAATTTGTGATAGGTAGTTTATCAACTGAAAGATTTACAGGCTGGATTGCTGCAATTTTGATAATTCACCTGAGAGAATTTGGCTTTAAATTTTTTTTTCACCCCGTGGGATTTGGCTGGGTCTTATTTTTACTAAAAATGCTGGAAAATGCCAACAGTGAGGAGGGATAATGGAGAGTTGTGAAAGTAGAGCAGAAAAAAAACCCAAATTGATTTTGACTGGTAACATTGAAAGTTTCACCTTTCCTTCACCTGTCTCTGTGGTCTGATAGTCTAGTTACAGGCAGAGAGGGATTCTGAGGAGTTGGCATAAGCTATATTTCTTTATAGTTTTCATAGATATTTGAATACAAGAGATACAGTATTTTGTGGGTTTAATTTTCAGTCAAAATACAAAGTATCTTGAAAGAGTGATACCTCAGGAACAGCAAATTTGTCTCTTATTCTTGTTTTACATATTTCATGCTACTTAAAGCCAGTAGTAAGAACATGTTGTGTTTACCTGTCTTTTAAGTGTAATTTATCAGTATGAAGTATCTGCATTTTCATGGTACACTGCATAGAACTAAAAACTTTATTGCACTGGTTCTGGAAACATTGCTGTCTCTGTAAAACCTACCTAGTTAACCACTTAATGGTCTCTTCACGTGTTATTGCCTTAGGGTTAATTCGATGAGGCAGCTGAAGCAAGTTAAGGGTTTGCTGCTATTAAATGGGGTGGTCTTCACGCTGTAGTCCTGTACCTACAATTGTGCTGCTGAGTTTGTAGTCTATGGTACTAAGGTAGAAGGAAAACTAGCTGTCTGGGTGGAAAAATCGGGTTTAGTTCTTGTTGTAAGGTGAAGGAACGTGGTGTGGTAAAGGGGAAGAGGGACTGGAGGAGAGGGGAGGCAGAATGCCCCATGTAGTTTGCTCTGAACTGCAGGAGTTCTTGCAGTCAAGGTGATGATCAAATATCTCCTGTAGTTTTGCACGTGCTGTCCTTTACAACCCTGCAAAGACAGGATTTTTCTCATAGGATATATGCACATAGATGTGTACAGCTATCTGTTTCTATGGACAAACCATAGGCATCACGCTTAAGGACATGATTTAGTGCCAGATTTGGCAATGTTGGGTCAACAATTGGACTTAATGACCTTAAGGGTCTTTTCCAACCTAAATGATTGTATATCTGCAAAGAAATAATTTCTGCCCTCCCCTGTGCCCTTGTTCTCTGGTGGTTCCCTGCTCAGCTTCCAGTTGAAAGCTTGGTAGTTGTAGTGCACTACTGCGGAGAATTTGGAAGTGAAACACTTGGGCAGCTTACGGAATACCAGACAGAGGATTACTGCAAGTGTCTGTGGGAATACTGACAGAGTTACCCTTAAGGGTGAAGTGATGATCCAAAGTGTAAAGAAGACTGAGAAGAATATCTTGTCACCTCGGTACAGCCCAAGGAAGGCATCGTACTGGCCCCAGTGTGGGCTCGTATTAGGTAGGTGACCACTGTGAAAAAAAAGCCCAACAGGCAGTATTTCTTTTATTGGTTTATTTCCTTCTGAAAATTGATAAACTTTTTTATGTCTCTCGTGCTAAAAGAAGGAGAATTGTGGTTTAGCTTGATCTTCATTGTATGGTAATTTTTTTTCTGGGTTACTCAATGTGTTTATGCTCGTTTTAATTCCATGTAGAGCAGTAACCTAGCTTAAATAATTATGAGAGGCCCATGTAAAAAGTTATGACTATTAATGGAATGTGATGCCTTGACTTGCATATGGGACTTGAGGTAACTCTCAAACAAGGGGCTACGTCCAAGACAGACACTTGCATATAGTTTTATTTTCTTTCTCTCTGAAACTCTATCTGGGCAATATGACAATTGTTATTCAAATAGTCTACAGAAAAAAATTATAGATGGAGCAGCATCTGCTGACTTTGCTTTGTAGTATAAGAATTAGTAAAGATAATACAAGTTATGATTTCCTGAATTGATTTTTCATTAAATTGTACTTTGAATGCTGATAGGCATAGGTGATTTAATTATTTTAAAATGCATTAGTGATGAGGAGGTTCAGTGAGTTGTTTTGGGTTTTTTGTTTGGGATTTTTTTTTTGTTTGTTCTCCTTTCTCAGATACTTTATTTCAGAATTAGCTCCCTTGTTAGACTCCAACCTGTTAGTGCAACAAGTAGATATTAGCATAGTATTAGCAATATTGATTTTTCTAATGTAGTGCGTTCCATATGTCAAGTTTCACCAGTGGAGAAGACAATTGTTTCTGGCTTAAAAATTATGTATTTCCCAAATCTGTGGCTCATCTCTTGTGGAGAGTGACTGCATGGTGAATGCATGTCGTAAAGTCACATTAAGGGTTTACTGGTGCTGATTTGGACTGGCTTGTCCATAAATGTAATTTGCAGGAGCAAATTTTACTGATGGTCTCAACAGAATACAAACTTTAACTAAGATGCTTCACTTCATGCTTTTGTGCTTTTTTTCTGCTTTTTAAAATATGTCTTTGTTTTGGGGGGTTTTTTGTAAGGTAAGAGAAGCTTTTCTGACTTCGTGGTCTATAAACTTAGACCTTTGTAAATATGTATAGGAAGATAACTGAGGCCAGTAAGTGGAAAAGAATAATCTAGTTCTATACATAGGGTTCTGTAAGGAACATAGCATAAACGTTAGTAGTTCATTTAATTCAGAGATGTTTTTTCCTACAACATGTAGGAACCATATACTTGTAAAGTTTGGTATTTAAGCTGAGGATCAAATGCTTTTCCAGTTGTGAAGGGAAAAAACTAAATGCTTACAGTTGTATAAAACTTCTATCAATGTGCAAACCATTTTTTTTTTAACTTGATAGGGTCCATATTTTACTAATTTTATAGTACACATTGGCAGATTTTTTGCAATAATTCACTTAGGGTAGGATATTTTTCTTGCTTTGTGCCCTTAGTTTGATTAGTTGGATAGGTTGTTTTTTGCTCTTCTTGGAGGTTTTGTGTTTGGTTGGGTTTGTGGTTTGGAAGGAGAAACAAGACGGTGCCGCATCAGAAGTGCAGAGACCTGAGGAAGCAGATGGGAGGACAGGAAGCAAGTGTGGGTCAGGAGATGGATGGAACCCAGGCTGCGGTAGACAGAGAGGAGCAAAGCTGACATCAGCTGCAAAGGAAGGACAGAAATACATCAGAGGATGTTGGACTTGTTGAATAAGGCTGGAGAGTAGAACTTTGCCTCTGGCTGTGTGGTTGGGGTTCACAAAGCACTGCCCACAGGTACCTGTCGCGAACTCAGCTTTTGCTGCCTTGAGTGACCACAGCTTGGTGCTGGGGATGTTTAACAGGGCCATACTCTGGAAATAGCTGGGAATATCAGGCAAATGAGTTGGTTTAGAGTTATGGTTTCCAGATAAAATGTCCATCAGAGCATTATAGTATGTTATGCTAGCTGATTGTCTGCACTGTTGTTAAGCTAGGTGGTGGCCTTTGTTTTGTTCAGATTTGAGGCATTCTAAAGACTTGCTAGTGATGCAGATAAATATATATGGCAATCGCTCTGAAAATGTAAGCCTCTGGACACCAGACTTGCTTTTCTTATTTACCTGTTGCATATTCCTTGTAAGTCACTAACAGACTGCAGCAGTTCATGTGAAAACCAGTGCCTAGGTGACCTCTTGCACATTAGTAATGACATGTGCGTATTTTAAGTCTTTTATGCCCAAATCCTATTTACATGTTTCTAAAGTTGGTTAGGTAAGTGGCATGGTTTGTTTTTTTTTTCTCTTGATGGTTTTGCTAAAACAAGCTGCATTTCAATATTTTCCACCCCACACTCTGTACATATATGTTAGTTGCTAATACAGATTAGTTTACAAAAACTGATTGCTGTGGCAGGTAGGAGGCAGTGCATATTCCTTAAGCCAGTGGAAAGTGATTAGGTGGTTTAGGCACCACGGTTTAATGACTGGCTGCATTCCTGTTTTCTGATGGATATAGGAAGAAATGCTGAGCAGTGCACTGCAGGCCATGTGTTGCTCAACAGCCATGAGAGATTTCCTTTCCCTTGGGATGGTAGTGTCTCATATTTTTGGAAGGGAGGGAATAAGCTTCTGTCCCTGAGGTCAAATTTGCCCCATAAGCAAACAGCCAGGATTTTTTTTAAGATTTACAGGTTTGATAGGGCAATAAGCCATAGTTACAGTCATGTCTTCTTGTTGGCTCAGCAATCCTATCTGTGCCTTAGTGTGTGATGTGGGTAGTGGGCACTTAAGATTTCTGGAATGATTTGCATACTCTTGAACAGATGAGCTTGAAAATTAATGCCATATTTCATCACACCTACTTGGGCCATTACTGTCTCAGGCAATAAAAAAACTTTACAAAGCACTCTGAAGAGTTCTTAAAGACATCCTTACAGAAAAAGTAATAGGGTCTGTGTGATCCAAAAGTCTGCCTTTTTTCAGACTTAGGTCTGTCAACTTCACAAACAATTAAAGTTTTTCCTGCAGTATTTCATGTTTCAGTCATAATACTGAGAAGGTGGCATTCCTCAATTAGTAGCCATTCCTGTACCGACATTTCAGTCAGGGCCTTTGTCACAGAGGGTGCATGTAGCTAACTGTGTACTTTCAGCACAATGTTTTGGCCAAGAAGTATCTGTACTCAGTTTAGGCGGTTTGTGAAGTCAACTTCTTGACTTCACAAGAAGTTCTGCCTTGAGGTAAGGGCAAAGACCAATATGGACACTTAGTGTTGCAAGAGCACAGGAAAATCCAACCAGTTTCACACCTAGTAGGTAGGATGCACCATCAGGGAAACACTTTTCTTTCTCCTACGACTGTAGAAATGAATACAAGGTCTTAAGTGTTTTGGTAGTAGTGTTAAGTAATAGTGTGCTTATTTTTCCTCTCTAGTTATTGACAACTGTGGTTTTGTGTTGCCTCTGTTCCTTTTGTTGTTCTGTAAATATCAATATGCGTACATCAATCTCTTATACTTTGTTATGCTGTGAAGAGATTGTTTGTATAATGAGGTATTAAAGGCTCATTTAACTTCATTGGGCTCATCTTTGAGACACAATGTGTAAGAAAAGAAACAAAGTGAAAGATATCTGTGGAGACAGAAGTAGAACTTTACTGGTAATACTTAGAGGTACATCTTTGAAATTACTGCTGACAGGCAGAACCCAATACTTGCAGAAAGATCTATGCTAATTCTTGTAACAAACTGGGTTTTGGCAAACTGCATGGAAAAAAAAAACCCTCTAGAAATCCCCAATTCTTTGTTTACGTTTGAGCCATTTATATAGATTATAAATAAAACTTTTTTGTGTCATGTCAGTGCTCTCCGACCCTGTTTTCCAGTATTCCTGTACACAGGTTTTATTTCTAAATTCTAGAATTTAGAAATTTGAAGCTTTGATTTCTCACAGTTAAGAAAAACAACTGGTGTATGGGAAATTTCTGGAAGTTCTCTACATCTCTGCCGGACTCTCCCTGTCCCCCCCTCCCTCCATCCCTGAAAGCTAAGGCTCCACAGGTTTTAAGCTATTAAAATCTAATACAGACATGAAGAGCCACACATCAAATGCAAGATATTTTTGTGAGTTTAAGGGATATTTGAATCAAATGATTGTTGTTGTGTGTTGTTGACTGAAAGGAAGAGGATAAAGGGTTTTATGAGTTCAAAACAGACTAATTTTGTTGTTTTTACAGTGGCAGAGATCTGTGTCAGTTGCTCAACAAGAAAGAGACAGAAATCTTCATAATTGTCAACGTTTGTGACTGTTATTTGTCTGAATGATATAATTGACATAAAAGCACACAAATACTGTGTTTCTAATTTCTCATAGTAAATCTGTGCTACCTTTTGTGTATGTGTGTATACTTAAGTGCAGTCACTTAATGATACACCAATGTATGATTGGTTTTGTTTGGCATAGATGATGTCCACTGATGGTTCAGTTTTTATTAAGAAAACATAATTTTACAAGTTCTCTATAATAACAAATCTGTCGTGTTGCTCTAACACCGTCATTCTTTGGAGCAGGAGATGTTGTATTAGTTTTTTGAAGTATCAGGGAAGAGCCATCCAGCTAGCCTTTACACTTCAGTAGCCTCATGCTGAAATTGCTCATAAGACAGTATAATTCATACAGAGAGAACCTTGCAGTGAGTAATGGATTTATTTATGGTGAATGTGTGTTTTGACAACTGGGACCATACTTTTAATTTCCGTTTGTAAGGTGGAAGTTTGACGAATTGGAGGGCTCTGACACTTCAAGAAAATTATGTGATTGGAAAAAGTCTTCATTTCCTCCAAAACCATTTTTCTGCAAAGGCCTTTCATCCTGGCACCATTGCTAAGTTAGTTTAATTCCTCCAAGGGAAGTGTGCATGTGGGTAAAAACCCACAATAAAACTCTCTCTGTTTCTGCAGTAGAGTTTTACTGGCTGCTTCAATTCCGTACCTGCTGTTACTGGCATATGGATTTATCTCAATAAGGGATCAGTCATATATGGGAGACAAACTTTCAGAACTAGGCCATATTTAAAATTTGTTTAGTGCTGGCTTTATTCTTTCTGGGTGAACCTTCTGTGACGTGTAGACTGTTGCTCATGTGAAAATTGGATTTTAATCTATACATCTCATTGAGCAGAATGTCTGGAAATTGAGAAGGGCCAGTATCTTTGCCAGTGGTGCTATGTGAAGCTAGTATTTTCATTTGGTGTGATGTTAGGAGAAATATCTTCTGACCCACACAGTAATGAAGGCTGCAGGGTTTCTTCAGGACAACAAAAAATATGTGCATCTTGAATTTTAGTAGCAAATAGGCACTGACCTGGAAGGGCTAATTCTGCACAACCTGGAGACCCTGACGGCCAGAAGGAGCAGGCATTTTCATTTCGGTACCTATTTTCAGTGTGATGCTAGCTCTGTATCTCTGGAATAGTAACATGTGTCTTGTAGTCCAGCAAATGAAGGCAAGCACTGGGAAAAGGCCTTCCTCTGCCTCTTTGTGCCACTGGCAGCACGATTAAAAAGGAAGAAGGCCATACTGCTGGCTTGTTGTACCCTGTTGTCCTGTTGGATCCATCCGGGTGCCCCAGTTTGCTGGTCAGGCTAGATGGGGAAGAGGTAGAATCCCCCTGGTCCTCAATCACTGTGCTGTACTCTAGGTTGTTCCATTCACTTGTGTGATTTCAGGGGTTTGTGTTTTTTTCTGGAGGACAAACAAGAGAATGGAAAGCTGGTTTCTTCCACATTTAATATGAAAAGCATTTACTGGTATAATGCATTCATATGAGCAAGTACATTAAGTACCTTACAGAATTAAGCAAAATTATTATAAATACTGAAATGAAGTCTAATCTTAAAATACAGGATAAGGGAAGTATATACATTTATTTAAATCTCACAAAGTGTTAAGGCGTTATAAATTGTACGATATCTGGAGTCCATTCCCACAATTAAAAAACAAACAAAAATCCTTGGCATTATTCCTGTATGCAGGGGGAAACCCTTAGTAGTAAGCTCTGAGCTCACACGCTATCCTGGACATAAAAATAGCCAGATGTCTGGGCCGTGGCAGGACTATGAGGAGGCTTAGAAGGCAGGAGTTGTGTGCTCTTTTATTTGTGTGATGTGCTTATCAGCAGCACAAGCAAGTAGATGGGACTTATGTTAAGGGATATAATTTTAATTTGTAGGAAGATTTTGTGTTACCTTTTTTTATTTTTTCCTATAGCTTGGATATTTATTTCATCTCCACTCACTACTGGAGATTGAAAGGGAAAGAATACAAACTTCCCATAAATCTGAAGGAAATGAAGAACAGCTGAGGGGTCATTCTGGCAGGGAGTCCCATGAGGCTTCAGGAGTGTTCACAGCCATGGAAGTGCCTGTTCTGGTCAGGTCACTGGGCAGATCTATTTGATTTTAGCCCAGACTTCTTCCCTTCATGCCTGGTCATGGCCACTGATGCCCTTGTGTAAGGGGAACCATGGCAAGGGGAGTCCAGCCGCTGCCCAGTGTGGTGTGTGGGAGAACAGTGGCTCTGTCCCACGGAGCTGAGCTCCAAACAGCCCCGCAAAGTCTGCAGGCACTCAGCCCTAGGCATTTTCTGACTTTACCTTTGTGCTAGGTGTGTGATGATTTTAATTGGAACTGCTGTGCTTTTGTGTGTTTCCACGATGGTTGGTAATGTGTGACTTTTATGACTTGGAGTTAATCGTTGAAATGTCTCCTTTTTTTAAATTATTGTTTCGTAAAATTATACATGCTGTTGGTGGCCATCCAACTGAGATCTGCTCCAAGTGTTCAAGTGTAAAGTTATTTAATCAAAGCAATGGCTCAAGTACTAGTGCTCCTTCCGGGGCTGAAATTCAGCTGTTGGGTGAAAGCTCAACTGCTTGGGGAATGGTTTTGTGGTAGAGGAGTAAATGCTTTAAAAAAGATACTACACAAAATGTCTTTCATATTCCACTTCACGTATCCTGATTTTCATTTTATTTTTTCATTTAATAATTTTCTATGTTTTTCTTTTTTCCAATGGGTTTTGTGCAGTCTCTCTTGCTCACTTTGTGCAGCAGGAGATATATTTAACAATAGCTTTAAAACAAGCACAGTATTTCTACCTTAGTTTTTCCTATTTTGGCATGGACTGATGTATGGAAAAGACTCACAGATTCCCTGTAGCCTTTGAGTGCTTTCATATGAGTGTGTTACTGACCACCCCATACTACACCCTGTTCACTCAGCTTCTGGCCCCGGAAAGTCAGCAGAGGCAGAGAGTGAAGACTCCACTAAGACGGAAGAAACCCAAGGTGGATTATGCTAATAATACAGAGAGGCAATTACTTGGTGGGTTTTTTCTGCTACCATACTTAGTAAAATAGGTTAGATGAGGCAAAGGAAATATCTGATGACTCTTTTTCTGCCATCTGAGTGATGCTGTTCTTTGGGAACTGAAGGAGGATACAAGGAACCTAAAATGAAACAATATCTGTTGATCACTACAGAGCAGAGTGAAAGGTTTCTTTCACATTTCCTATGCTATAGTCCCTGTCATAGTGAAGACACACTAATAGCAGCATCACTACCCCTCATGTCCAATTTCTGTCTGGACTTTCATGTAACTCTGCTACTTAGGAGAAATTAGAATAGTAAGACAAATTTTGAAACAAGGTCTAGAGATCTAGGATATCTTACCCTAATGTTCCTTTTCCTCAGGTCCACAAAGCACTTTCCTCTCCCAGCTTTTGTGGTGGTTGTAAAATGATTTGGAAGGGATCTTAAAGATCATCTACTTCCAGTCCTTCTGCCATGGACAGGGAAACCTTCCCCTAGACCAAGTTGTTCAAAGCCCCATCCAACTCTATGCTCTTTGTTCCTCTGGTTATTTGCAGTTTGTGTTCCAAAAAGATAATTCAAAATTGACCAGATTAAACTGATAGATGAGGATGCTTTTTTCCCCCCATATGTTAGCTGCAGTTATTCTTTCAGGAGTCATTTGTCAGAGATGTTCAGTTCCATTTCTCTGTTCAGGTCCTTGTTTGGAGTGTGATTTGTTTATTTTTTTTCCTCCTTTTTTAACGAACATGCACACACAATCTCCCCACCAAATATGAGTGGGTAAAAAAACCCCACTCACCTGAAACATTGAATTTTACCTGGTTCTTAACAATTCCTACTTATGAGTTCTATTATAAACTTAAAAATAATTTTCAAAACACAAATGGGGTATTAGCCTATGCCTAAACTTGCTGTCACCTGTTAAATAATCCAACCATAAAAAAAGGTGCAGCTGAGCACTGTATTTATACTGACGTTTTAGAGGAAAATGAACCAGCAAATCTTGCTATATAGAAAGTAGTCTTGAACAAGGGATCTTAAAATTCTAAACAAGACAATAGAAGCCTTCTGTGCTGATATTGACATGGTGTCTTCATCAGTTTATTTAATTCAGTTAGTTAATTTAAGGCTCAAAAACTGAGTGCAAAGACAGCCGGAGGAGATTTGTTTCCCATAGGGTGTAAGCCAAAGTATCTGCTAATCTTTAGATGTTCTTAAATACAGAGAAAACCCGATTTGACGAACTTCTATTCTGACATCACAGGTGCACTGAAGGTATTTTTAGAATTAATTAGAAGCCAGTATTTTGCTGTGTTAATGCTGAGTCATTTGTGTTTTCATGCAAAAGGCATGAAGTTGCCAGGTAACCCATTTTAATAGTTACCAGCCAGTAAGGATTGACCTTTCCTTAGAAAAAACAAAAAAATGCTCCCAATCTGATTTATTCATATTAGGGTTTCCTGCTTGATAATTTAAATCTTGTTTAAATTCAGGAATTTGCCTCACTTTGATTTATATCAGCCATTCTGCCTTCAAATGAAGATGGAACAGGCTGGGACTTTACCGTTTAGCACTACACTTATTCCATCCTCCTCTTTTAAGTCACTTACACAGTTTGTCTGATACCTATCTGCACTTCCTTTGCTGTGCTCATCAATTTGAACATCTTCCTTTGTGTGTTTTTAACATTTATCTTGTATTGGAATAAGGAAGGGGCTCTCTTATCAGAGTAAGAAAGGGGTTGAGTAGTTTAACAGTGTAATTTGGATGATAATGCAGCACAAATGTCTAACTTCCATAGAGGCCCATGACCAGTAAACATTTTGTATCATAATGAAACCTGTTCATATACAGTTAATTTCTTTTATATTTTTATCATTTTCCAGTTCTGTTTGTTTTATTGGGCCAAAATTCAGTGAGATCTTTGGGTTTTTTTCTGTCTTAAGTACAGACTTTGAGTTCCGCCCTTCCTGTCCTTTCTTTTTTAACTTGAAATCATAGGAGAAAATGGTGCTTCTTTCACTCCAGTCTCAGATCAAATGGGCTTTGTCTGTTCTCACCTGCCTGGTGGTGAAGCTGTGTGTTGTGGTCTTCAGAGCAAGCAGCCCTCATAAAAGCTTCTCTCCTCACCAGGGTTAATTGATTACTTCTATTAAGTTGTATTTTATGATGTATTGTAATGGGAAGGGTTTTTACTCACCAACTGGCATTTCAAAATAATTTGTCATTTTGAGTGTCAAACCCAAAATGTTTAAGCCAAGCACAGACTTTTTAGAGAAATTCAATTGTAAGCTGGGGGTCTGTAGGTGTTGGAAGTGCAAAGTTGCTTTGGTGGAGGCTTTTGAAAAACACACCACCACTCCCTCTCCCTCTTGAATAACTAGGGAATGGACATTGTGACAAAAGAAATATTTGTGTTTAAATCCAAGAGTAAGGCACAATGTTTAGAATGAATTAGGAGGTGGACTTTGAGGGTTGTGAAATGCTGATAACTCCAGAGTCTTCGTTTGAGTGCTTAGACTTTTAAATGGCTTTTTTTCTTGTCCTTCAAGAGCCATGAATCAAATGTAATCAAGAAAGCTTGAAGTACTACTAGCAGAGGTGAGTTCAAGTGTCTAGACCATATTGTTCAGCTGCTGTTAAGCATCAGTTAGTCTGGCTTGTTGGAATGCATCTCCTCCTCAGCTCTGGTTAGTATATAGGTTGCAACAAAATGAATGTGGACTGGAACATGTTTCCATCGCCAGTGAGTTTTAAGTCTGTGTTGGATTTGCTGGAGACCTGATTCTGATAGCTTTTTATCCTTAGAAGAACATGGGGGGAGTGGAAATGTGAGCGTGCTTGACAGATTCCTTGAGGAAATGGGTTTACGTGGGGATTAAAAGAAAGAACTTGGTTGGCAGATGTTTTACTTTTCTGATTATAGGGATCTTGCTGCAGTAGAAAGCAAAGGGGAAGTTGTGAGGCTTTAACCTTTCCTGGTAATTCCTGGAATAAGGAGGCTGTGGCTGTTGGGGAAGTACTTGCGCACCTGGGATGCAACACTGATCAGAGTGAATAGGCAGCGTGGCTCACTCTGATTTGGTTGGTAAGTTTCCTTCATCACTGCACCAGAAAGGAAAACTAAGAAACCAATTCTGATGTCATCTTTAAGTGACTGAAATGGACAGCTAGTTTAAAGGTTGGCAAAACTGCGTATCGTGTTATATACTATTCCACAAAAATGCTAATTTTGATCTATGTTTACTTGGTGAAAATATAATTGATGCTGTTGCTAATTCACCATTCCATTAAGCTCTAGAAAATCCAGTAAACAGTGCTTTTTGTAGAAAACTACAAGCTTTGTATATTGGAAATAATTTAAGAGTAGTTTGTCAACTGTAACCTGATAGACCATCTTAGAAGTTGCTTGGCTGGAGATTGCTCAAATAGACAGATATGCATGTAAGATGGGACTCTCTCTACTTTCTTGCTCTTTGGAGTTAAATATTGAGACCAGAGTAATAAAATGTATTTGCATACTTTTCTTCCCCCACGGATTCTGTGATTAGGAAAACATTAGCAAATCTCGGCTGTGACCAACTTTTCCTTTCTGACCATGGAAAAAGATCAAATTCTGATTAGACTAAAAATAGAATTTCGAGAATTGGACTGTGGGAAAAATGGGAAAATGATGATGTGGAGCAGAATAACATAGGAACAGTTATGTGGCTTGATCTCCTTTTCCCAGTTATATTTCTGGTACAATGTAGACAGATACATCTAGGCCACTTCTTTGCAGACACACTTGGCACTGAAGTTCTGTATATAATGGAGTCTTGAAAAATGAGTCATCATCGGTTATTTTGTAGGAATAAAAATGGATACCTGATGAAGTAGCACAAGAGTAGAAATGATCTGCCATGCATCACAGTTGTTAATCAATAAATACCTGCAGAGTTTATTTCTGTATTTAATGATATCAGGAATGCTCAGCCGAAATCTAATTCGTGTTCACAATTGGTTCAAAGATTTTACCTTTCTGTAGAATTCACACCAGGTTCCCCCAGGCCCTCAGTAATGCTGCAGTAAATAATTGATCCTGTAATATTAATTATTCTTCATTAATTGCTCTAACACAGAAAAAGTGCCAAAGCCACCACCTTCCCCTTGGTGAGAAATCATTGCAGTATTTGCTGGAAATAATTTTTCATGAAGTTTGACTGTTTAAATGTAACTTGTTTATTTTCTAGATACTGGTAGGCCATGTAACTCCCAGATAATCTGGTCTGAGGACCGCAAGGGCCTGGAACTGACAGTAAGGACAACTACACTGCATTCTGGACAGAGAATAGATTCAGTGCTCACACCTGTAGGCAGGTGTGGGGATTAATATAGTAAATGTTAATGAGAAATATGAAAACTCACTAAGAGGGCAATCTATTATGAGAAGACAGTAGTAGTGGCTCTGATGTCAATAGTGTTTAACTGCTCATTAAGAATTGTCAGTTTTACAAACTGTGGCCCACTAAGTAAGAGTAAAAATACAGTGCATATTTCAGGATGAGTCTGGAGTACAGTGAGCCCCCCATATTTGTGATCCGCTATTTGCGCGATTCAGTATTTGGGGGTGATTGTTCCGCGAGCTGTGTGACCTCGGCGTGTGTGCAGAACCTACCATGACCTCAGTCTGATCGGCCGCCGCTCACAAGCTGCTGGGACAAGCCACGGGGCGGGGACAAGCCACGGCACCGGGATTCCTCCGCTCACCGCTCGCCCCCCGCCCCGGCAGAGCACAGCCAGACACCTGAAACGAGCCCTGCTCTCAGGACTGTCCTCCAAACTTTATATGGGGAGAGGGCGTGGCATACTCGACTACGTAGTGGGTCGCTATCTTTGCGAGATATTACTGAGTTAGAGAGAAATCTCTGGGTGTCTTCATAGCTAGTTTCTTGTTTCATAAGTCTCCACCTTCCCCAAAAGCTGGGCTTTTTCTGGGGAAGTGCCTGTGGCAGCCTGTAATTTAATACTTTTCATTACTCATTAGCAAAGGCATCCAGGTTCATGTTGTAGGTGTTTCCCTTTAGTCAGGCTTCACTCGGGAGACGCCACAGATTGATTTGTGGCTTTCTTTACAACTACTATTACTTCACTTGTTGACATATGGGAATGGTCACTGCTGGGAATTTTCACTCATGGCCTACTTTGTTTTCACCTGGAAAATCTGTTAATTGCTGTATCTTAGAAAAGTAAATGTTTTTATTAAACCTTCTCTACTGCATGCATTCTTTAGGATTAGTCTCTGCTGTAGGCAGATAGGGAAGGAATGCTGTGGCTTGTTTGTGGCAGAGTTTACCTTTCAGGAAGGGAAAGGGGATTTCTTGTGTTTATTCCTGAGGAAAGACTGAATATTAATTCAAAGTTACATGGGTTGGATGCTTACCATCCAACAAAACAGTTCAACAAAACAGTTTAATGAATACATATTTATTTTCCCCTCTTGCTATGAGCAAAACCATCCTACTTTTGAGAAAGAAGTAGGGAAAGGGGATTTCACTCTTGAGAGTCCATATTTACTAGTCAGCTACAAAAGAAGCCATGTTACAACAGTTCTCATTGAAGTAGCTGAGTTTCTTGGTGAAAAAGCACTTGCTTGTCGTGAAATGAACTAGGAAGATATTGGTGGGATTAATTCCATTCATGTTTCACCCAGCTGGCAAGCCTGCACCATCCTTGGACTCAGGTGATGTTTTGAAACTCAAGGAACCTGCAGGATAAGAGTTTAAACATAGTTAGGATATTTTTTGGTTTGGTTTTGGTTTTGTTTCCCTGAGCAACAGATGTTAGACATGCTTACTAGGCTTTACACCAACCCAAAGACAAGTGGTGGTGTGAGCATAGGCTCCTGCGTCTGCTGAATCTGTATGAAAATTAAATCGGAATAAATTAGGCCTGAGAGGCTAAATACGCAAATACCAGAACAAAAATGCAGTTAGATACTAACATGTGCAGTAAACATGAAACTGGAGATGTCTGACATGTCCAGTTGAACATGACTTGCTGTTTGTGACTGTGGTGGCCCGTTAGTATGGAAGCAGTTGCTGTATGCAAGTACTAAATGTGCAGATACATCTGTGCTGTGTCTGTCCGAGAACACCTCAGTTGGCAAAGCAGGTATTGAGTGTTATACCTCTCCTCTTCAGCACACTGCCAACTGCAGCACTGGCCTGCAGAAAACACCTGTATTTGTGGAGGAGATGCATGACAGATGTGGAAGCATGTGATGCATAGGTACACGGGCTTCTCTGGTCACTGGTTTTGGTGTTTGATGTTTCCTCTCATTTCTAGGTATGATTAACATTTCATGTTGTTGTTTTGGTATTTTTGTTGGAGTTTTTAATTTGTTTGTTTATTTGGGTTTTCTTGGTTTTTACCTGCTGTACTTATCACATTTCAGTTTCTGGTAGTCTATAGCTGTTCATATGGAATTAGAAATAAATATTATATAGAGATAAATATAAATTCAGATGAGTGAGACTGTATCTAAGATTTTCTGACCCATGTCGCTTTCAGTGGTAGAGTTTTGCCCTCCTGAATGCTGAAGACTTATCATGCCATACTGGTTTTCATGGAGGTTCAAAGCCTTCAATGGCTCTTAGCCACAGGAATAAGTGCGTTAACAGACTGAATGACTCAGAGGGGCAAAACAGCAGAGTTCTGCTAGTGGACACAAATATGAAGGTTTTTCACCTTCATATTTGTACACTGGGGTTCTGCTGTCAGGCTTATCTTGTCCATCTGGCCCTTTCCAGCTGGCTCGTAGCCAGTAAGCCACAGTGTAAACTCTGCAGTGATCCTGTGCACGCACAAGATCTCAATAAAAGCAGTGTGTCCTTCTGTTCTGCTCCCCATGACCTGGTGCCACGCTTGATAAAAAGTGAGGTCCTTGCAGCAACTGTACATGTGAGTGAGGCTTGAGGAGCAAAAGATGCATTGCGGTGTAGAAACCCAGTGTTTGGTTGGAGGGGGGGGATGTGGAAGACACGGAAGCTGGTGAAGGGGCTTTCCAGCTGCTATTCCTCTGGTAGCTGAACTGCACGAAAGGCACAGAGCACCCAAAAGGGCTGCATTAGTGCAAAGGTAACTTGTGGCATTTCTCTGGCCTGTTTCCAGTATGATTTTTCACTCTAGATTAGTAGTACGTGGTGCTGACACAGATCCTGCATAGTGGTGTTCTCTGGCTCTCCCCTGTCCCCAGGCATGGGCCTCTAGGCATGGAGATGCTGTGACTGGCACACTGGCAATGGGTTTCACCTCATGGTATCCAGAATTTGCTAGACAAGATGTTTTCTGACCACATCAAACTTCCATGAAGCATGCTGTTGTGGCCTTTGGCTTACTGGGGTCATTCCTGAAGGCACCTCAAGCAGGGAGAATACTCAGGCAGTTATGAATGAAACAGTCCATTAAACAGTGATTAATTCTGATATTTCCTGTTCCCTGACTTTGTAGAGTCTTAACACTGTGACCAGAGCTTGCTTTTCATCGCAAATTTGTAATAATTAGAAAGATTCTTGCATAATAAAAACTAGAGCATGAAGAAAAGAGAAGAATCTAATCCTCACATTTAGCTTAACTGTTATTCTGCTTTACAGGATTAGGCTTTCAGCTCTTGCAGGGGCTATGGATACCTATTCATTTACTGACTGTTTCATCAACAGTGGCAGGTGTGTTCTGTCAGACTAATTCAGCTTCTTTGTCTTCCTTCTGGACAGTGTGTGTGTCATGTATTCTGCACAGGGACATTTATCTCAGATTAGCATTGATGAATAGAGCCAGCATGCTTCCATAAAAGTGAGAATTGGTTTTCAGACTCTACCTATTGGTTATGCATCTCATGCATGAATTAATCGTGGTTTAGTAAGATTAAAACCTGGAAGGGGCACCTCACTTCTAATACCTTTCCAGAGGTTGGATGTTGCACACAGAGGAATTCCAAAAGATGTGGCTCATACAAGACTGAAAATATGATATTTGAATTGATCTTTCCTGTGGAAAGGACAGAAAAAAGAATTAAGGACAAAAGTGTGAGGGGCAGAGACCAAATGTACTTTGAAGAAGTTCTAAAGTAAAGCATATTTGACACTCTAAGGTAACTTATATTTTATTTTCTTTTAGGATAGTGTGGTGGTTTTGATATGTGCAGGTATAATAGAAGAGGAAATGCTTGCACTGCAACAGTAAGAGACCATGAAAATAAAGGCAAGGAATCTATTTGAGGGACACTACCTCTGCGTTCTCAAAATAAAAAACCAGTCTGAGGACATTGTCTACCTCTGCCATGGAAGAATCGCCAAGCTTCCATTTAAGGAGGCTGGCCCTGATTAATTCTTCACTGGGAGACGTCCAAGGCAAGCCATGGTGCTGGAGGAAGCGCTGTGCGCAGTGCTGTAGGTGGCACCCTTCCCTTTGCGATGGTGCTGAACCAGTGCCAGAAGGAAGGAAGGGGTTGGGGGCACTCTGCGCAGGGGAGCCCTGGACCAGGTGCTCGGCTGGTGTGAATCCACAGGGTTCTGCTGGGGTGCCTGATGTACTCCAGCTGAAAAATCTGTCCTCTCTCTTAAAAATGCCACGTGTTAGCAGGGCTTTGCCTACTTGTCATCAGTAGAGATTTCACGAGTCATGCTCTATGGGATCTGCTGCGTAGGCAGAGCCCGTGCCAGGCTATGCCTGCTGCCCCTCGGGGTGCACCCGTGCAGACCCTTGGGCAGCCGTGGCCATCTCTAGTGCTCGGCCACAGCAGTGGCTGTGATTCTGTGGTGGACAGCATCATGCGTTGCAGGCACTACATTCGTGTCAGGGAGGGAGATGCAGCTCTACACAAGCTTAAAGATGCTGTTCCCTTCATTGCTTATAGCATTTTATTTGGCTAATGTGTTAAAAGATGCTTGTTAAATCACAGCACCACTTCTCTTCAAAGTAATTCTGCCATGAACGCTGGAGGTACGTATGTCAAATGCATGCTTGAACTACATCGGGACTGAGGGTCCTCAGACCTGTTTGTGTTCCTGTAAGTACAGACCAAAAAAAGACTGGCTTTTTATTTACCTTGTGGTTTGGGATTTGAGAGTCAGGACTCTGGGGCCCAAGCGTACAGTCGGGTTACTGTATGTCAGCTGATCCATGTTAACTGTGTATGGCAAAGGCAAGTAATGTGCTGTGAATGAAGCATTCAGTTCCTGGTGCCAACACGGTGGCCTAAAGCATCCAACTAAAAATATGTCTCTAAAATGGGCAGTCATCTGACATTCTTATTTACTAGTGTGGTTTGGACATGGGCAGATGAAACATTCCAATAAATTACTGTATTTGTTTGTCTGTCTTCTGATTTATCCCATTTTACTAAATCAAGAGGTATTTATTACATGCTTAATAAATTGGAACTTCAGTGTACTGGCTGATTTACATTCAGGTGTTTAGAGGAGAAGGAAGGATTGGAACAGGGAGTATCAGCAGAAAGTGAACCTTCTCTCATTGATAATGGCTGTGACCTGATCCTCCAGCACTAAATTCTGTGCCAGAAGGTGTTGTATTTCTGTCTACTGGAGGATGATGGTCCAGGGCACTCACTGTCCAATATTAGCCATGGCTCAAAAGAGGTGCTGCTCATTGGTCTTTGTTACTGTTGTATTCCACTCTGCAGTGTGGGTGTTCTCTCAGCTCACTGTGAGGCAGGTAATTCACATCTCTGTTTTACAGGTAAAAACTGAGTCTTGTTCTCCCCTGATCTCCTGCCCTGGGGTGAAGCCCTCAGTCTATCCTATTTATGGCTTGGCCACAGACAAAGGAGTAACATTTTGACATCTGCCAGAGGTGGAGGAAGGCAGCGATCCTTGAGGGATGGTGACCAGAAAGGATGCAATTCTAAAGCTGTTCCCTGCACCTCTGCTTGAAAAATAAAGGCATAGCCTGTTAAAGAGGGTGAAATGGAGAGGAGGAGCTGCTGCTCTGCTGTCTCAGACACAGGGTTCCCTCTCTCTTTAGAGTGATGTGATTATCTGAAGAGCCATGCTGCTCCGTGAGGCTGCCGCCGCCGCATAGTGCAGTATGGTACTTGTTCATTTTGATAGGAAGAAGTTTTCCAGGAAGGGGAGGGGAAAAGAGAGCCGCTAATATCCTTTCTTCCCCTTCTGTGCAAAGCCAAAAGCATCTTAAGTGATGCTCTAAGAACAGAAGAGAAATTTTCATTTATCTCTCTTAGTGGTTGGTACATTGCCCTGCTTCTGATTAGTTGTTTAACCCTGTGAAGAGCCAGTTTGCTCACACTGCTGCGTTTTTGTATCGAGCACAGCCTTGCTTTTTGCTCTCTCTCTCTCCCTCCAAACACACTTAAGGTTTCTTTTGGGTTTGGGGGGCGGGGTTTTTGTTGGGTTTGGGGGTTTTTTTGTGCAAAGCAACCATGTGAAAGGAATAAAATAATTTTGAAGAGCATTATATGGTGAGAGTTTTGACAATGAGTGGAAGATTGTAATTACTCTCTTCCATTAGACTCAGTGGCTTTGGACAGATAAGCTGTATTGAAACGTGTGACCAGGGCATGGGATCATGGATTGTCTTTCACTGTTGTCATGGCAACAGTGATGCAGGTGGCCTATAACTGCCTGGCTGTCAGATCTTATACATCAAACTGGTGCTAAGTGAAAATATGTTAGAGGCATGGGGGAAAAATTGCCACCAGTGTTTATAGGATCAGGTGGAAGAGAGCTAGACAGTTTTAAAAGCAGCTTTTTGTGAAAGCTGTGGATGGCTTGGGTATGGTTCTTTAAAGTGTTAATGCCTTCATGTGAGCGAAATCACTGTTAAAGGGGGAAAATATATACCAATATACATCTTTGTTATGGCTTTGCCACTTTTTCTCAAACTCAAAATGATGGTGGGGGTCAGGCTGAGATGGAAAAGAAATGGGAAGGAAGGCAAATACTTTCAGCTGACAGCTAGAACCTCCATAATAACTGAGGAAAAGATGATGACTGACTGCTGTATATTGGGGTTGCTAATAGAAAGGTAACCAGATACAGAGATGTTAAAAAACCCCTAAACTGTGCAGTTGAGTTGAGATGTTTTATAGGAAATGTTCATTAGACTTGCTGCAAAGTAATTTCTTTTCTGGAGCAGCTGTCTTACATGGGTTTGAGGTGTGTATTCCATGAAGTTCCAAATGGATTCTGACTATCATCCCCTCCCCTTTCCAGCTGATAGCACCTTTCAAACTGCTGAGATTTACTGTAGTTCTTGACACTAAAATTAAACTGTGTCACTTTGCCAAGTCTCTCTGCCTTGTCCTAGCTACTATTCTATATTCTACTTTTCCACTATATTGTCTATTGGAGAACTCTTTGCAAAGATAATAATGGAAGTGATAGTGAAAAAAATTAATTTTCATTCTTGACAAATGTATGTATTTGTTTCTTGCAGTACTTTGTCCATGGGAATTTAGTTGGTTTTGGTAGTTTACTCACATCTGAGGTGGAAATACTACTTTGTCTAGTTCTAGCAGATCCTGTGGGAGACTTGCTTAACTCTTTCCAATGTTAGTTGCACCTTTTTCAAGATCACAAACATAAGAACACTAAAACCAACATGTAATTAAGAAGAGCGGCTTTTTTTTTCTTCAGCATAGACCTAGTGATCAGCAATGAGCCTGGAATTGTTAATTGCATGGAATTGTGAACTGGAAAACATCAGCCAAGCAACGTAAATGTTTTATCAGTTAAAAAGAGTGACCAGTCTGATGTGGCTACAATTTTCAAATCTAAATAAATAAAATTATTTTTTTAACTTCCTGGCTTAGTGCTTTCTGCCCCAGTTTCTGGCTTCTCTGTGCTCTAGAACCCATTATTACATCTTTTGGTTTGATGTTTCTCGGGGTTTTTATATGACACAAATGTTTTCATTTATAACAGAAGGGGCTCTTATTTTTCACTACAGGTCCCTACAGATGTTTTAGATAGATTCACAAGTCAGTATTTGATTCTATCAAGAATACTACTGATGTACGGGTTTATTTAATATTTATAATGAATTAGCAAAATTAAAACCAAGATCTGGTAAAGACGCATTGTATGAAGATGTCAGGTAATACTACTTGAGTAATTCAATACAGTAATCCATGAGAATCGCCTACAGTGGGGGGTTAGTGATAGAAATTAATCCTAACTGAGATTTTGGCTTCATCTGTGGTTCCCTTCAAAAGAACTGGGGTGTCTAGTTTTTATTACCCAAAATGCATTAGATTAACTTACATAAAGACTTGCATCTTTAATATAGCTTTGAGATCATTGAGAGCAAAAAAAGGGCCCAGATGTGTGTGTATAGAAGGGTTTTCTAGCTCAAGATGAAAAGAGCATGTTTAAGATGATGTCTTAATTCATGTTCTTGAGGTGCTTCATTGTTTTTTTAATCATAGGTTGTTGGTACAAAATTAGCATTTTGTAATAGTTTTAGCATTAGTATTCAGGAAAAGTCTGGGTAGGAGTGGGTTATTATTTAATTTTTTTCAGTGTTTTTTGTTGTTGCTCTTATTCTCTTGAAGCTGGAACATAGAGATGGCTTGATGTGCATGTTTACAGTAGCCATACTCAACTTTAAAGAGCTAAAATAGGTGCAGAAATCTAGCTGTTCTAACCATTTCCTGACTAACAAGCTGGCCTGACTGGTGAATTAGAGTCTTGTTTCTGATGGTGTCAGTCGGATAATGCAGTTTGGATGTTAATTTGGAAGTAACCACAGAGGCTGGAGGCTGGGAAGTGTTATTACCTCATTATCCATTGCTCAAAGTTAGCTGTAAGATTTTGACCATCTGTATGCACGCAGAGAGGAGGAGGAAAAATGGACAACACAGATTACGTACTTCAAGCCAGTATGGATCCTAATTCAAGTTTGTAGTTCAGACCTCTAGTTCTGTCTCATCTTTTCAGCTCAGAATAGTGGCTGCAGTTAGTGCTTGGTATAAACATGGGCCTTTAAACAGATATTTTTGAGGTTGCTGATGTCATGCTCTCTGGTTTGAAAGTAAGCAGTGTTTGCACATCCCACTTTTTCTGAAAAATCGGGGCTCCTCACTTTCAAACACTTTAATCATACTCTAGGTAAAAAATAACTAAATAAAATACTATTATTCCATCCTTGGTTAGGGTTTTTGGTTTGTTTTTTGTTTGGGTGTTGTTCTTCTAAATGCAATGCTAGCTATATGTAAATAATTTGTAAGAAACCACTTTAATCCCAGAACAAACAGGCTGTACCGGCATTGTGATTGTTGCAGTTACCACAGTACATGTTGCTTTACATGATTAGTAAAAATAATATGGCAGAAGCCATATGGTGGCATATCATACGTTTACTGTGCTAACCCACAGGAAACATGTTTTTGTAGTATCTTGTTCACTGTCAGACCTTTGAATAAAAGCAGATTATTTGTTTGTGCGAATTGAAAGATGCTGCACGTCCGAGATGTTTGTCATTTCAGCAGCTGTGCGGCGTGTTCCAGCAGCTCCTGCAGAAGAGGGAGCAGCCAAAGGCAAGGACCGGTGGGTGCCTCAGAGAATCCAGCGCTGCAGAGCGGGGCGGGGGAGTTTCCTGTTGGAACAACAAAGCCAACAATCATCAGGATGCTTGTCTGCCGTGGAGGAGTTTCTCTGTTTGGGTGTGAGCCTTTTCCTGCCTCCCTGTGAATCAAGAATCATTTATTTTGGATCTCCGAGGGGGTTTTTTTCGCCCTGTGTTTAAAGCCTCCTTCCCCTTTCCTCTCAGCCTCCCCCCCCTCCCCCCCCCGCCCATCTCTCAGTGGGCAGGCTTTCTGTAATGAAATCCTATGTCTAAGAACAATGGCATTTGCAAAAGTCACTTGCACAGCCTCAGTGCTGCTGCTGAGGGTGCCTCTTGCTGTACTAACAAATAAATGCAGCAATGCGCTTCTTCTAATTAGGTGAGTAGAAGGAAGTTTTGGCTCTGATGCTTTGCAGAGTGGGAGACTGAAGTGGCACATCAGTCCTTATAATATATCCTTATTTTGTGAGCTGCTTGGAATGGCGATACAGCCTTTTGTCTCTGTGGAAGTATCCCTTGCAAGTTAGGTAGTACTGGAATTAAGCGCTGGTCAGGGTAAAGCTACACAAAGGCATTGGGGCACTCTGGAGTTGGAGATGGGGCAGACAAAGAGCAGAGACTTAATTCCCCAAGATGCATTTTTGGTTCTGAGATTTCGTGTGTTACTGTATTGTAGCACACACAATTTCCTGCATTAAACTCTGTGCTGAGTACAGCGTGCCTGCCGCATCCAGTTGCAACTGCTTAGCGTGAGACTTAATACTAAGACACGTGCCACTTAAACCAAGTGGCTGTGTCTAGTGCCAAGAACCTTAAATCCACTCGTGGTTAGTGTACTTTGCTGTGCACTGAGCCCAGCCCAGTTTAGCTTGTTTACAAAGAGATAAGGCAATGCACGCCTTGCTAGGGCTGTAGTAGTGTAGGAAATAACCCCCTCGGATCTGTGTCTGTTCACCAAATCCATGCTGTCTTGCACAAAACTCTGAGGAATGGCTGGAGTTTTATGAATGGTGAGCCCTCCACTTCACACATGCTAGTTGGGCAGGTTGGAAATCTTTAAAGGAGGAAGCTTCCTCCTTTAGAAAAGGATGCACCTGGATCAGGAGTAATTTTTAGAGTTCCCTTGTTATTTAAAATATTAATTTATTTTTTAACACTTTTGCTTCAGGAGACCAACAGGGTGTCCCTCTCCTGAGTCAGCCTTTGTCTCCTTTGTTCTGCCAGTGATGCCAACACTGACAAGCTGTTAGTTTGAGTGCAGCTGTGCTGAAAAACAAAGGGGATAAGAGCATGTGCTTTTACATGTGCAAGATGCAAGTGATCAACATGTGCCTTGGACCAGAGAGAGAAAAGCAAAAACTATTTACATGTTATGAAGAAGTTGTAGCTGTGGTATAGGCTAGTGTGATTTATGGCTTCAAGATAGTGTGGTTAAAAATTGCAGCGAAGGTGCAGTAGTTACACAGTCCATGTCCAGGACTTAGAGATATTCTGTCTTTCTGAGGGTTTTTGGTTCTCTTTGAAAGCACATAGCAAAGCTTGGCCTGTATCAGGCCATCACTGCCATGCTAGCTTGACCGGTACTCTACATACCTTTAGATTATTGTGTTAATGACAACAACTCTTCCTTTCTGTCTGTCTGGAGATGCCCTTGGATAGTAGAGGAAATAATGAATATGCTGAAAAAAGTAGGCATACTTGCCCTCGGGGACTGGGGTAAAGAACTCCAGCAGCAGAGATTTTTTTTTTCCATTCTTTTAGCAGTAATGGAAGAATCACAGAACCAACCAGGTTGGAAAAGACCTTTGAGATCATTTGAATCCAATCTATGACCCAATACCACCTTGTCAGATAGACCACGGCACCAAGTTCCATGTCCAGTCTTTCCTAAAACCTCCAGAGACGAACACTCTACCACCTTCCTGGGCAGCCCATTCCAATATGTGATCACCCTTTCTGTGAAGAAATTTGTCCTAATGTCCAACCTAGACATCCCCTGGTGCAGCTTAAGATTGTCTTCTCATCCTGTCTCTAACGAAAAAAGAGGTAAAGAGACAATGCCCACATAGTAGAGGAGGTGATGATGATAATGGTGATTTTTTGAATCTTGTGTGCAACTGTTTTGGATGAAGGTCAGCACAGCTAAGGGGTCTAGTATGTTCTCCCACAAGTTAGAGTTGTAAATTGTCAAATCTATTAAACCTTTCTGCGGTTTCCCTGTTGCTGCTGCTCTTAACTTTCTTGTAGACATGGTCTAAATGGTGGGAGGCTTGGATGGATGGAGCGTGGTGCCCGTGGTTCCGCACTTGTGGGCCTGATCCCTGGGTGAGCATTTGCCTTGGAGATGGACTAGATGATCCTGTGGGTCCCTTCCAACTCGGAATAACTTGTGACCCTGTATTACCAGAGTAACAAGAGTTTAGCCAAAGCCTAAGGTGCTCTTTTCTTAGGTCCTATACAAAAACCAGTTGTGATCCAGGTACAAAAAGAGGCCCTAGATGCACAGCAGGCAGAAAGTGCACTGGCTGTGACAGGAAATTGAACAACATAATAGCAATGGTCTTGGTGCTTTCTCCATCCCAATGTTGGAAGAATTTGAGCACTTGAGAGTTTATGGGGAGGCTGAGAGGCACGAAGGAGAGTTGTTTGACAGTTTAACAAGTGGAGAGGGGTCAGTGTCTGCTGTAGGTTGATCAGATGTGAAAGTCTAAATGTGATTTGGAATACATGAAGAGATAGACAATGAAGAACCTTGAATGTGAACAGAAGTATCTTCCTAGAGAAGTGAACACGATCTGCAGTGTATTAAAAAAAAAATCAATCCAGAACCTAATACAACCCCTTTGAAGTGCATTTGGGATGGGTGTAATGGAGCTAGACTGTTTGTCAAGGCAGGAAAAAAATGCTGTATGTAGTTGCCTCTCCCTGCTTCAAAAGCAAAGGATACTTTTTTCCAGCCAAATAGGGGTTTTTAAGTGCTAAAGTGCACTTCTGGGAACTTCTGGAAACCTAACTTTAGGGACCCAGCTTTGAAAATTACTGAACAAAATATTCTGTAGTAGAATATCAATTCTGGAATTGCTTTTCCATAATAAAAGCAAGTTGGTATAATATATAGGGTTGATTTGGAAATTCTTATAGACTTCTCTTTGCTAGGACTAAATAAGTTTCCTGAGTACCTTTGAGAAAGAGAAGTAGATGATGAGAAGCAGGAGCACTCTCTGAAGAATTGTACATTTGCGAGAAACAAAAAAAATAATAAAGAAAATATTTCAAAAGGTGTACTTGGTGCACCTGGCTACCAAAACCTGGGAAGTAGTATTGCATGTGCTGGCAAAAGTCATTATTCTCCATTCTTTCCCATGGTTTGACTTTACACCCTTAATTTTCTTTTATTAGAGTTTACAGTGTACAGTGGAGTACTGCTTTGCTTATGGGATTTGGAGTTATTAAGGCATCTCTTATTCACTTATGAGCATGCATTAACTATTGAGATTGAAGAAATGTTTCATCTGCTCTGTGCAATAAGTACTGCTTGAACCAAACACAGCAGTGAGGGACCTGAGGCTCATAGGCTTGGTGGGAGTACTTTTTTAGAGACAGGTTTCCCCACCCTGAAGATGGGTTTCTTGCTTTCTGTGCAAATTAGTTATCATGCACAGCTGTTCCTGGAAATGGGTGAGAGGGCTTGGGGGGGTCTTTGGTGGTCTAGATCCCGCACACAGTCTGTGCCCACTTCTTAGCCTCGTTCCTGTGCTTGTACACTACTCTGTTGTGCTTATCTCCAGGAACTAGAACAGGGATGTTTGTCCCAGAAAAGTGCTACCTCTGCACAGCCCCCTTCTTCAGCAACATCTTGTTCTTTCTCACAGCATGTTTATTGCTAACCATCCTGAGTTATTACCAACAATTCTTGTCTGTTATTACCCACAGTCCTTGGTTGGCTCCACAGCCATCTGGCTATGGGTGTTTGGGGCATACACATTAGCCCCTTATCTTCTGGGTTGCTACAAAACCCTCCATAAGCATCAACATCTTCCGAGTCAATCTAATCTTATTTCTCCAGAACTGGAATAACATATGAAAAGAAGGGTTTAATGACAGAGCTCAGTATTCAAACTGTGTTTTCACTGTGGTGGAGAGGTTGTGATAGCTATATTCTGTTGTTGCTAACTCCAAAGGTGGCCTCGTTCTTGTCAGTGCGAGGCTGTAAAATGTTGTTAGTTGAAGTGTTTAGTGTAATAGCACTGAATAGCCAGCTCTTCATAGCATGTTCAGTCAGTGTTTTAACAGACACGCTTCAACCTGTGATTTTAGTCCAGATAGTTTGGCTAAAGACCACATTTAGCTCAAACTGAAGTCCTACATCAATCATATACAACCAGGCTATATTGGTTATATCTGGAGCTACACTGAGCTGGAGATAAGCTGTAAGAGTTTCTACAGTAGATGTTGTTAGGGAGAAATGAACTGTAGATGTAGAATAACGCATGATGACAAGGGGAAACTTCAAGCAAATGACACACAAAATAAGAGACTGATGGGGGTTTGGGTAAATCCTGGAAAACAGGCTGAGAATGAAACTGAAATGTAACACATTAGGTGCCAAGCACCCAAACTTCTGTTCAGTTCCAGGATCCGTGCGTGCTCTCTGCCTCTGGAAATCTGACTGGTGGCTTATTGTCAAGATGGAAATTATAGTCCGGTTACTTCTGCCTGCTGTAGCAGTTAATGATTGCTGATAATTAAATTGAGTGACTATTGGGAGGGAAGCTGTGATGTCCATGTTCTCAGCTGTTTTGGGTGATACATGCATGCACAAGAGAGTTCTGCCTCTGATGCAACATTAAATCTCAGTCCCAAAAGATAAGTGTTTTGTTCCATGCCGGTTAAAAAAATACATAGTTACCCATTGTAATTTTACCTGTGCTTTTCTTATTGAGAGCTTCTGGAAGACTGTCCACACTATTAATCTCAGAGCTTGAGTTGTCATACGTTGTTGTCATATGTTTGACTTAGTTGTTTGGGGATGTGGGCCAAACAGTAAGGAAACTGGCCATACTGTGCATCCTACTTCAGAGTGGTCCAGGATTTCAATGCAATTTGTCCTTGTTTTTTTATAGTTAAACATTCCAATAATTACTGCCACTCAGCCAAGGTCCTAGTCTATCTCATCTGGAAGGACTCAGTGTACAGATCTCATAACCTACCCAGTTGAGCCATTGTTTTGTCTATTGTTGATGCTCTCTGGTGCTCAGATATCACGATTCACTGAGGATTCAGTATGAAAGGGTATTGGGCATGTGAAGATGGTGATGGTCACTAATACAATGAATTAGGCTGATTTAGAGGAGACCTATCATCTTTCTAGAAAACTACACATGGAGAGTGTTTCAGACCTGCTGGTACACATAGAGTAGATACTGTGTGTTTTTAGAGAAGCAGCATCTCTGGGTAGGATGGGAACACGTGCGTGCCTCATTTCATATGGTCTGGACACCAAAATGGGGAACAACAGCAGGTTTTGGTCAAAGCTCTGTAAGAAGTGATAGAGGCCTCCACAAGTGTGCACTAATTCAGCCTCTCTGCTGATGAGAAGCTGAGCCCTTCATGGCCAAGATCCTTTAGCTAAAGGGGAACTGGCTGGACTGGTCGCTAAAGGCAGGGTTAACAGGATAAACTTGAAGTGGTGGATTTGGGCAGCCATCTCTTCTTAGTCCTAACACTAAGGAGCCACCCAAAGCCTTCAGCTACTGTCAAAACTCTCTCGCTGTGTCACTTTGAGAAGCAGTGGCAGTTGGTGATTTCATCCCAGATGATTCCAGCAGACCCTTCTTCCCCAGCTGTCATTCAACTTGTCTTAAGACATTTCCTCTGTGGACCTTCTTTTTCACCTAACATGTTCAATGCCTGGATCAGATCACTGTTCCACTTTTTTTAAAGTGCAGGAAAAACTCCTACATTTTGTAAATGCAGATTTTGAGTTTGGCAGAACCAGACTGGTAAGCCAAGTAACAAAAGGCTGTGTTACATTTTGCAGCAGGGAAAAAACATACTTAAATAATATAGAATTATGGGACAGCATGAGGCTGGTCAAGCCAGTATGAACTGAAACAAAAAGATAGCCCCATCTGTGCCACAGTGGTATTTAGAGGCGGAATGTCTGAGTCAGGAGTTGTGTGGACTGTGGTGGTGGGAGTTTTTGTTCCAGAGACCCTGTTTCAAACTCTTTTTTGCTCTCTAGCTTAGCATTTTTGTTCCTGGTGATAAATGGAAGGTTTTCAAATCACCATTGTGTTGTGATTCAGTGCAGGGGGAAGGAGAGAACTTATTCCTCATAAAAATTTCTTTTGGCTTGGAAACAAAAAGAAAAGAGGAGGGATTTTTTTCTCAGGTTAAAAGATAAAGAGCCAGTAACTGATCAGCTTATTAATACAGAGGATTTAAAACACACAGTCAGCCAAAAAAGCCCATTTAAAAACAATTAAAAAGAAACAAACAAAAAAAAGAGGTAAATTACTTTTGTGTTAGCCTTCAATTAACCATAGTCCAAACTCTGGATATGTCTTAGAAGCTGCTTTAGTGTACTTGTTTAAACATCCTTTACTTTTTCTTTAAGGAGAGAGGTCTTGATGGCAGGGGAAAATAAACTATGTGTGAGCTTTACATGTAGGTGCTTTTCTTAATTTGAAGTGGCAATCTAGGTTTCACAGCAAATCTTAGTCTTCCATCACTTTTCTGGTCACCAGTTAGGAAGAAAAGGTATGCAATATGTTTCTGTTCGATTTTTCCCTTTTGTTTTCCTTGGTGTTAGCATGGAGAAAAATGCTTCTCAGATATGCTAAGGATAGTTTCTAGCCCTATGATTGCAGCTCATCAATAACAAACAACCTTTCCTTAACACACTCCTGTTTAGGAGGTAGCGTTTGTTCTGCATTTGCTGGCTATTTGTATCCCACTCCATTTGGGCAGTGGGTGGACAGTCTGAGTTGCCCACAGAATTTTTTTTAATTCTCTCACTCACGGGAGGACCCATGGAAATGCATCTTGTTGGCAAATAAAACCAATGGTTCTGTACCTCTGATTCTTTTTGTCTGCAGATATCAGAAGAAATACTATTTTCAGTTACAGAGGCCATGTTGAATTAGATCGAGCTGAAGTGGGTCTTCCCTCTCCTCAGAGGTCTGTGCTGCACCTTGTGTAGTGATGAGATGTTACAGAGCAGGCTGACAAATGGAGGCAGCACAGACTTTTCTGTCAACCAGGAAGAGTGATCCCTGAGCTCCAAATACTATTAAGTATATGGATTGTTTAAAGAGCTGAAATACCTCTAAAACTGGTGGTAAATTTCAGTTGTGATTCTTAGTAAATAGCCAGGCTTCAACCTTTAGCAAAGGGAATCCATTAAGTATTGATGAATTTCTGTGTTATTGTCTTAGCTGCACTGTTTAGGAAGTAATGCATCAGGTAAGAATAGCTGGAGGTGCTGTGTTTTCATCTTCCCTCCACAGGGAATGCAGTCAATGGTTGCCCTGGATTTCCAGCATCCCCAGTTTCATCCTAGACCTTCTTGCATCCATCCCAGCTCTGTGCAGTCAAGTAACAGCACCTCACCAATATGTGTCATGATCATTCCCTAGCCCGGAAGCTGAGAACCAGTGTTTCTTCCTTGACCAATGCAGTACCTTCAGCCTGCTTGACTATGCTTTCCATTCCTGGGTAGAGCACCTTTCATGAGAATGGTTTACTGCAGCCTGTAGTTCCTTGTCTAAGACAATGGAGCTGCTACACTTCATCTTGCTGAAGATGAAGTAGTTTTGTTTCTGAGCAGCTCAACAAGTGCTTGTCAAGGTTCTCATCATCATGCCCCTTCTATATTATTGTGGCATTATTCTCTTTGCCTTTACATCTTCTCAATACAAAATGCAGTAGCAGTGATACATTTAATGTCCTGATGTTTCTTTGAACCTGATTCATGTTGTTTGAATAACCTCACTGGGTGATCTTTTCGCTGTTTGCCTGATGCAGTGTAATATAGAGGGTGTGCGGTGCAGGCTGCTCCTCTTCTGCTTCTATATAGCACCCAGCTTTAATGTGCATCCTGCACATATAGATGCTACTAGAGCAGTATAAATAATGGTGACCTGTACTCATGCCCTGGTGACACCTCAGGGGGAATACTGTGCTCAGTTTTTGCTCCTCAGTGCCAGACACATGGGGCTCCTGGAGAGCTATGAAGATGATTAAGGGGCTGGAGCATTTCTCTTATGGAGGATAGGCTGAGGGAACTGGGCCAATTTATACTGGAGACGACTGATGGGGAATCTTATCAGTGTATGTAAGTATCTGAAGTAGGGTGTCAGGAGGATGGAGCCAGGCTCTTCTTCATGATGCTGAGCAATACCATGAGAGGCAGCAGGCTGGAACACAGGAGATCCACCTGAATGCAAGGAAGAACTTCTTTACTGTGAAAGAGACTGAGCACTGGAACAGGCTGCCTAGATTGGTTATGGAGTCTCCTTCCTTGGAGGTATTCAAAATTCATCTGAAGACAATCTTGAATTAAGGTATTGGAGAGAACTCTGGTCAAGCAGGGGTAGTTGCACCAAATCTCCAGTGATCCTCTCCAACCTTACCCTTTCTGTGATTCTGTGTGAAGTACTGAGGAATAGTAGTACTGGAGTACACCAACCCTGCCTGTCGTGCAGCTTTGCAGTGCAAATGGATTTTGAGTAGAAAATGTAAAATGCAAAAATCGGGAGATGCGTCAGAAACAAGACTTGCACTGTCAGTACCTCTTTCATGCACGACCTCCTGAAAATCTCCTTTGTGGGCTCTTGCAGGCTCCCAGTTGGCCTTGGGGTGTCTTACTCATCCCTGGCCGCCAGCTTGGAGCGGGCACGAGGAATGGAAGCTCCCTGAGCCCCCCTCGGAGCAAAGTGGTGCTGGGGGTCCTGGACCCCAACGACACGGCGTGGTATCAGCCTGCCTTAAGAACCGCTTGCCTTTGCTGTACGTTGAAATGCAAATGACAGCAGTAATTGGCGAGAGATAAACCCGGCTGGGAGGGAGCCAGGCGGCGGGGAGTGAAGTGCCTAAGTGAGAATTACTGCTCTGCGTCCGCAGCAGCCGCAGCCCCCTTTGGTCGCTGCTTTGGAGGAGCTGTAACACGTTAATTGGAGTGCTTCTCTGTTAACACGTCTCACTTAGTTTCTTGTCTGATGCTGCTTTAGTAGGGAGGTGGGGGCAGCCTTCTCTTTGTTGAGGTGGCTGTTTATTGTTAAATCCTATTGAAGTGTGTGTCATTTGTTACCTCGTTTCTCAAGATTGACTCGATGCCTTTTTTTTTTTTTTTAAGGTAGAAGCTGCAAGGGGAGAAATAATGTAAACTACATGTACGTAGTATTAGCTGCGAGTCAGAAATAGGATTTAGTATTCCTGATAAGCTCGCAAATTAAACATATATTTCACTCTGATCAGCTTAGGGTATGACATATTTCCTTCACATCTGAAGAACAACTCTGGCAGCAATAACTTAAGTGGATAGAAAATATACACATTTATTTAAGAGTTACTTTTCACTGTATACATAATGTATCCTTAATTTGAAAATTATTTTTTACAGCTTGAGATTCAACTGTAGCTATAGTGTGGAAGGCTCTTGACTGGGCTTCCCCAGTGTCTTTCCATCCTACCTTGCAGTATTAACAGGTGAAAATAGTTAATTAACTAATGCTTGCAAGTGACAACCAAAACTTCCTGTTTACTCAGTTTGAAAGACTGACTAGAAAAGAGTCTGGGAGTAAGATGCTTATGCCATCACAGAAGAGACTGGCCTGGCATGTCTGAAATACAGTTTAGGCAATGAACATTGTAATGCTGACACAAAAAACGCCATAGAAAACACAGGCTGGTTTCCCCCATGGAAAAGTAATGCTTTACATAGAAGGTTCCAGGAGCTCCCTTGCAAGAGTGTTTCAGCTTGAAGGCCTATAAAGTGGAGAAATGGCAGGGATAAAAATTCCAGAATAAACAGTATATCTGCAGCATTAAGTAGTGTGCTGTCAGTCTCTGGATCAAACCAGTGATAGCAAGTGTAGCAAACTCAGGAAGAGTTTGAAGAGCTGGCAAAATCGGCCAGAAAGGCAATAATGGCTCCATCTGCCCACTAATGTAAACAGGTTGTAAATGATGGAGGACATAGACTGTAGGAGGGGGAAAGGAGCTCAAACAATAATGTTTTGAAATGGAGTTGGTTTTAGTTTTCTGAAATATTCAAGAGAGGCTGTTTTGAGCTTTAAGGTGTTTTTTAATTGTGGGAGTCAATATGTCTGGCCCCTTTCAATGGCTGATTTTGTCTTCCAGTAGTTACCCTCAAAAAGAGATCTGGTTAGACTGTACTGTGAAATGCTGTCTCATAAAGTACTAGAATGGGCAGGTCACTGTTTGGGAGACACTAATATGACTAATTGTAGGGGGAGAGGGAAAAGTGATAATTGTACTGAAAAATATGACATGCTTACAAAATGTAACCCTCAGGCACCTACAGCTGAAATGCCTTGATTCCGTGCCTAGGTATTGTTAACAACTTGATGAAAAATAAAGGAAAACGATAGCTTACATGAAATGCCTGTGCTTTTAAGAAAGGTACAGGATGGAGCAGAATAAAACTGCTTTTGCGTGCTCCTGATCTTGGGCTGATCTGCAGCTTGAAGCAACTTCAACATTATTCACATAGGCTGCTAGTCTAACACATACATAGAGGTGAGTTACATGAGAATAATGGGATGAGAGATCACCCTGAGCTTTTTCCTGACTTTTGCTGTGTGGGTGGCAGAGCTGCTCGTGGTACCTTTTGAATGTACGGTTTGCAGCCTGATGTTTTAAGTACACTGAATCTTGTGTTTGGTGACCTAAAAAGGAGGTGGTTATTAGAAGTTAGGATTGGCTACAAGACACACAGCTGTCCATGTAGCAAGATCAGCTGTCACAAGTAAACCACCATATGTGTGCATTGGGCTCCTGTGCATTGACCACAGCACTGCAAGTAGGTCTGCAATCCTGGTAAGGGCCCACTGAAATGTATTTCTTGGGATGCTTGTCTTACTCTGCTCTCTGAACATGAGCCATCAGTGTGCCCAGGTGGCCAAGAAGGCCAATGGCATCCAGGGTTGTATCAGGAATAGTGTGGCCAGCAGGATTAAGGAAGTGATCATCCCCCTGGACTCAGCTCAGCACTGATGAGGCCACACCTCAAGTGTTGTGTCCAGTTTTGGGTCTCACACTACAAGAAAGATACTGAGGTGCTGGAGTGTGTCCAGAGAAGAGCAATGGTGGAGAGCTGGTGAAGGGTCTGGAGAACAAGTCTGATGTGGAGCAGCTGAGGGAAAAGGGGGTATTTAGCCTGAAGAAGGGAAGGCTGATAGGGGAGACCGTATTGCTCTCTAGATCTAACTGAAAAGAGGGTTGTAGTGATGTGAGGGTCAGTCTCTTCTCCCAAGTAACAAGTGACAGGATGAGAGGAAATGGTCTCAAGTTGCACCAGAGGCAATTTAGGCTGGATATTAAGAAAAAAATCTTCATAGAAAGGGTTATAAATATTGGAACAGGCTCCTCAGGGAAGTGGTGGAGTCACCAGCCCTGGAAGTGTTCAAAAAATGTGTGGATATGGCACTTGAGGACATGTTTTAGTGGTGAATGTGATAGTAATGCTTGGTTAATGACTGGTCTTGATGATCTTAAAGGTATTTTCAAACCTTAACAATTCTATAGTTCTATATTGCTGCTTGGAAACTCTTCCAAGGAAGACAATGAAGTGACCTGCAGAGCTGGCTTGTGTAATTCTGTCACATGAGAGTTTTCATGTTGAGGTTCCCTTTCCTTTTACCCTTCAGTACACAAGAGCTGAAATTCCACCTTGTGTATTTTGGATGAAATGCTTACTCAAGAATTTAAAAAACTTTATTAGTAGCTATTCCATGACACTTTTCTTAGAAAAGGGGTGTTAACACTGATGTCCAACACAATTCCAGGTGCAAGAATTTTATTTTGTTCACCTAACTTCTCACTCCGTTGTCAATTTGCAAGTCTCATCCTATTGTGCTCTGTTTCCGTGTGGTGATAAACAGCTGCTGTATATCCTCATGTTCATGGATGAGTTACTTCAGTCAATGAAACTGTGTAGGTTTTCCAAAAGTCTGTGGTCCTTCTAGATAGAAGATGCTGTGTACACTGAAGTTATTAATGTTGATGTGATGCATCAAGAAGGGTGTTTTTCAGGAAAGAGAAATGAAAAAATTATCAAGTTGTCGTTACCAGAATAGAAGACTGAGGAAACTAATTAAAAAGAGCCTGAAACAAGGTCGAGTAACTCATTGACTTAATTTGAGGAAGAGCAATTTCTCTCCTAGTCTTTGGCTGCACTGAACAGCTCTATTTTAGCCCATTTTGAGGATCTGGCCTTGAAAAAAAATTAAGAACCTAATTGCTTACTGCATGGAACTGATGACTGCAGGATGTCTCTGCATCCATCAGATTGGTACTACTGGATGTGATTAGATGTTTATATGAATAAAAGAGTCACACAGAATGATGACACTTACTTTTATTGCGAAATGGAAAAGTAAGGAGTAGAAGGAAGGAAGGAAAATGAAAAAAATAGGCTGTTTATGCAGGGTAGAGCAATAGCTTGGTGAGGGGGAAATAAGCTCAACGTGGGTCATGCAAGTAGTGAAGTATGTGCTTTTGTAAGGAACCTGGAGACCAAGATAGATGAAAAGAAGTTAAAAGGACAAATATATTAAAAAAAAGGACTAATTTTCTTCCAGAATCATATTAGAAATCCACTAGAGAGCTGATGAGCCTGAATAGCTCTGGAGGCTCCAGGGAAAATTAAGAAGAGAAAATTAGAATGTAAAATACTTTTTACACTGATCTTCTGTATAGAGGAATACTTCATGAGCTTAACATTATCTTTTGGTGAAGGTAAAGACTTGGCAGGAGTAGAGATACTTTTATAGTTAATAAGCCCTCATTGAATCCCATGATTTAGCAGACAGTGATACAAGTAGGAGATTTGGACTCTGCTCGTAGCTTTGCCCCATAATGCCCTTGTCTACACTTCATTTTACTTGTCTTCAAAATGGAGATAAAGATATTGGCTTTGTTGTTAAAGCAGTTTGAGATTGACCGATATGTCTATGTAAATGTAGAGAGTAGTAAAGTTATTAATATTTAGACTCATTAATCTATTAAGTCAGCAGTTAATTTCTTTAGTATTAGCTGAATTACCTCCCAGGAAAAAAACAACCCCAAAATAAATGTGATTTAATTTATCATTATAGCTATAATAGGAATCTGGAAGATTGCCACTGCTCTTTTTATTGAGGTGGGAGAGATGATAAGGGTGATCCAGGGAATTATAAACTCATGACCCTCATTTAAGTGCCTAAGAAAATTGTTGAGAAAGTCATTATAGATGTCATTATAAAGTACCTGAGGCGCAAACCAACATAACTTTCACTAGGTGTAAACTTTCTCTCATATATTGGAATTCTTTGAAAAGTTAAAATAGTGCATAATGAGAGAAATGCTAGAGATCCTGTGACTTATTTACACTCCTAAAAGGCTTTTGTTGAAGTTTCTTAGAAGAGGCTATTAGGGAAAGCTGGTAATCATGGGATGAGTCTTATAATCATATTGCAGGTTTAATAACTATCTTAAATAGGAAGAAAAGAATTGGCAAATTTGTACCAAGGGAAAAGGATGGTTTGTCATCCTCGGAAAATGTTAACCGCAGACAACCTTGGGGGTTGTACTCCTGTACAGAATGATGACAATACTAATGATCTAGAAGAGAAGCTAAGCAGCCTGATTACCAACGCTTAAAAGAGATACAACATCGGTTTTGCCAATCAAGCCTACATAGATGAACTGAAAAACCTTCCAAGAGGAGTTTTCAAAGTGCTTGTTCCAGGTGAACCCTCAGTGAGAGGAAACAGCCCCTGGAATGTAAGCACTCTAATGGTGGTGCCCAAAGATAACACAGAACCAGGCATACATTAAATATGTATTTGATATTATGTACTATGTTCAAGTATTTGTGGTGTAGTCATGTAAAAGCCTCTTCAAGAGGCTCAGTGGTGAAATAGTCACCTTTGCATGAAGAAATCAGCAGTGATTATGTGCAGCTCTGATCCATGCTGGAAACACCTTCAGCTAGCTGATGCGGGTCTGACCTTTCTGGGTGGGACAGACCAGTTAAAACCAGTATCTTCTGGCATGCTTGTGTGCCAAGTTTTATTTAGCCTTCTGATTTTTGGTAGTAACCATTAGAAGATCCCAACCAGCCAGAGAATGATCCTGCTGATATTCTGCCTTTAAGTCTTTCATTTGCTGATAATCAGTGGCTAAGGAAATTCCTCAACCAAAGACCTTCATGTTTAGAAACAACTGATGGATCTACAGTCTATTACCTTGCTTTAATCTGATTGAGCCCATACCATTCCTCCTTTTGGTCTGTACCCACAATTGCTCAGTTTCCTTCAGTTTCACAGCAAGCAGGTTTTTTTCGGTTAGTTTCAAACCTTCTCTGAAAGGCTCGGAGATGGCTTGCTGAAAAACCTGGAAACAGAGTAAATGCTTTTCTGTGTGCAAATTTCACCCACAATCTCCAGCTTCTTCTGGTCACTCTTTCCTCACTGTTTTGTCAATTGTTGGCCATCTCAGGAGATTTTTGTTTGTGTGTTTTATTTACTCGAGCTCCCTACATCACTGGAAATTTCTATAGCTTTCCTGCTGCCCACCCCTTATGCTTTCTACTCTTTTACCATATTAAAATGGCTCATTGGCAGATATGAAAAGGATCGTGAAAACCAGTAATATTTATAGCTGTGAGGAGTGAGAGATAGGAGGTGGAAAGAACATGAGAGCTCCTCTTTTTGGTACCTGTGATTTGGTAAGGAGTTTCATCCCCTAAGCATGACTTTAAATCTCCCAAATATTCATGCATACTTCTCTGTGGTTGCATATTCTCACATTCAAAACAGTTGTTCCAAAAACTAGAGGATTTTTACAGCTTGCGAATAGTTCCCAAGAAAACATGCAAGGTGCTATTCAGAAGTTAACATGCAATATTTTCCCTTGTTTTGTGGGCTTCCTCTGGATATGAGCTCACACTTTTTTTCTTTAGGGGATGAAATGGAGTCGTGTAGGCTAATGCACGACTGAACCCACTTCTCCAGATGTGAAAAGCTAATGCATTCAGAACTGTTTTCGTGCACACTCTTGAATATCAAGGAGACGCACTGGGGAAAGCACAGCAGGAATTCTTTATATTCTGCAGCTTCCCGGCCTGTTCCTTATGCTCACACAGCAAACTTCATTGGACAGCTACTCTCAGGCTATTTTTTTTTCCCTCTGGGAGCAGTCACTTCAGTTTAGCCCTTTGTTGCCATGGCTTCTGTTGTAACTTTACTACTCCTCTAGATTTCCTAGAGCGGCCCTTCAAAGCCAAACTTGCCGTTTTGCAAAAAGGCACCTGGCAGTAAACTAGGGGAAGGTTAGTGTGGGAAATGTAAATCTGATCGAAGGACTGATAGTTTAAACAACTCCAGCCCCATTCCAGAAGGGCCTTTGATGATGGTATGCCCTGTTTATTAAGGTGGGAAGGGCACATGTTGCCCATTTCTGGGATTGTGGAATATATTTTAGGCTTCTGTTTAGGTGAAGTTGCAAATACAGGCCCTGTTTACTAGAGCAGTGATGAAATCTGATGTACCAGAATTTGGCGTGTACTTCTACCAAACAGAAGCATTATGGACTTAATCCCCTTCCCTCTCTCTGCCTGCTGAGGCTTTGCCCTCCTGGGGGATGTGTTGGTTCCTCTCTGCCACCACTGTTACAACACCAGCAGAAGTTTGCGTACACTTGTAGTTTTATCTGCTTCAGCCCAAATAATCAAACATGGCCTCAGAGCAGGGAGCCACCTGTTTGCATTGTAGCAAATGACAATCATTACCTCAAGCATTTTTCTGTTTTTCTGTTGTGCTTTCTGTGTCACTGCTCACCTCGTGGGGGTCTCAGTTTTCATTGTGATTCCTATGATGATGGTTTTTTATTGTGTGTATTTTTTGCGTGTAGAGCGGAAAAAAAGTTACATAGCACCAGAAAGGAATTAAGTGGAAAAAAAGTTTTCAGAAGTGATTTTTATTTCACTATCACTTCTTATACAATAATACCTTCATATTTCAAGTTTGTTCACTATCTGGTTGTACATGAGCCAGAACTGGAAAAAAAAAAAGGTTGTGGGGCACCTTTCTGTCCTTAATTGCACAGTTCTTTTGAAGTCTGTAAAATTTTTTAATGAGTGGTTTTGGGATTTTCTTGTTTTGTTTTCAATTATTCTGGATTTGTTTGGGGTTTTTTAAAACACATTCTTGTCAGTAGGATAACTTCACACAACTGGGAAGATAATTTTGTTCTAACACTTAGTCTTTTAAAATTTCTGCAGTTCTGGTAACTTAATAAACTCCAGCTATGTAAGATGATCCTAAACGTTTTTTTCTGACCTAAATGATTCTATGATTATAGAAGAAGTGAAGCCAGAGCATGAAAAATAAGACAAAAGGAGAGGATAAATGAGCTGACAACCATGATCCTTAAAGAGGACATAGCTGACATGAAAACTTGAGAACTGTATTTTGAAAAAGAAATAGTTGTGCTAAGCAGTAAAAGTTGTTTTGCAGACGGAACCTGCCCAAACTTGCCTGCCAGTTAGTGTTTTGTAACCAGAGCGTCACTAGATTGTAGCTGCATGTCTCTGTGCAGCATGTCTGCAGTTATAGTAGAAGCTGTGAATCACCAGCTTCACTGTGTCAAACAGCTGGAAATTTTTTTTCTCTAATGTGTTTCCCTTAGAGAGCTTATAAATATTAATTGTAACAGGAGCAAGTGTGAAACAAAAAAGGAAACCCCTAAAGTGGGCCTTTAAAAGGGGAAAAAAAACCCCTCTAGGTACAACTCATGTTGGAGTTTTGCCTGATTAAAGCCAGAAAGTTGAGATGCTTTGCTTTTCAAGTTACTTAGCTCTGCTCTATCTCATTCTTTAGTTTTATAATATATATTCTGCTTTACCTGAGAGAGAAATTAAGTGTGATTTTTAAGCACTATGCAAAATTCATCCTGATCAATCCAAGTGGAATAACTCTGAGGAAGAATTTGACCCAGGCGTTCTAAACTTACTGAGAAAAGAAAAGCTTTCCATGCTTTCTAAGGCACTTTCATTTGTCTTCCCATCGTTTCACGCAGATTACATTTGTGCTTATTATACATGTTCCCTTCTTCCTTCCTGTAGACTACCCTTTGAAGGAGAAATGTATTTGCACTCAAATATACTTACAACAGAAAATTGTTGTCATCCTGTTTAAAGAAAAATAATCTGTGTATTGCTAAGAGCTACAGATATACACTATTTGATCAGATCTTTCACACTTGTAAATTAAAAGAAAAATTACTACTACTACTACTAGATTTTCTTTTGGAATAGGAAGAACTAAGTTAATATAAATCTACTGTGTTTATTTATTGTTTCTATGCATATTCTGTAAAACAAAAAACCAAAACAATGTTGAGAGTTCAAATAATGTCTCTGGTCTTCTGTAAGAGACTCAGTATTCCTTACCTCCTCTCTACTGGTTTTTAAAGGTTTGAACATGTCATTTAGAATCTTGGTGCATCAAGTTGTATCATTGGTGGGATCTGTAGGATGAATCTAAATTTAATCTTCCTAGAAAAGGGTATTTTAAACATCTGGATCAAGATGAAAGTCATTAGTATCAGTGCAAGTCTATATCTGCAGGGGCCTGTTGCACAGGGATGCTCCAGTGTCTCTCCAGTGTGACTGAGAGGAAAAAAACATTCCACTGGGCTCCATCAAAGAACTGCTGGGATTGAATCGCCTTGTGTTTTCTCTAATTTCTAACAATGGAAGTTAGTGGAAGTTAGTCAAGGCATGACAGTATAAATCTTGTGTTATGGAAGGAGCTCCATTCTATATAACACTGCTTATTGGGTGTGCACATGTTCCCTTTGCCTTGGCCAACAAGCACAGAAGTTTGACATCCCAGAATAGACTCGTGGATGTCAGCTGCTGTCCTTGCATGATGGTCCTAGCACTGACCAAATTCAGCAGTAACTACATCCTTTTAGCTGGGTTAAATTGCACTCACAAGTTCTTCAGCTAAAAAGAAAAAAAACCTCAACAGCAAAGTCAATCTGCCACAGGAAAATGTTAGAGCAGCAAATCTCTTTAATGTTTATTACTGCTTCAGAAGGAAAAAAAAATCAGATATTACATCTGTTAATAAGAATTTAGACAATCAATGGTTTTGGGGACCTCTCAGAAGTGTGACATGATGTTTTCCAGTTTAGGTAAACTTAAACTAACCTGTATCAAGATATTCTTGTTCCACAGGGGCATACCCACGATTGCAGTTTTCAAGGATCAACAGTTGTGCTTTAGTTTCATATTCTGCCTTAATCTGAATTAACATTCAAATCCAGGCAAGTACTTTCGTTGGAGGAAGCAAACCCTGTTAAAGTAGACAGAAAACCAACTATTTGCTGTATGTGATTAAACAGAAGCTAATTTCAACATAAATCCACCCACACACTGATCTTGCTGTTACATAGAATTCATTAGACTTATCATTAGAAAGTGGAAATGTTTCTATCCCAGCCCTGCTTGTTAAGGGACACAGCTTCATGTCTCAGCCTGATCCCAGCCCTACCCAAACTTCTTCAAGACCACAGCCAACCCTTGGCAGCAAACAGCACCCCAGCGCACAGATTTGAGATGCAGCAGCTACCGAAACAAGCCCCTGCCACTCTGCTTTCCGCAGCTGTCCCCCTTCCTGCTGCAACCCCCATCAGTGCTCGCGCCGCGCTCGCTGCTGTGGAGGGCACAAGGCAGCAGTCCCTCAGCAGCTGCTTGCTTCTGCAGCCAAAACCCTCCCTCTCCCGCTTCGGCATGGCATCAGAGCAAGCTGCAGCACTGCTCTGAACTTGTTCTATCCAGTTTATGCAGCCAGCCAGTTCCTAGAGACACATTCCTGTGGCTGCCTGGAGCGCCACAGGAGGAAAAACCTTGAGCTCCCCCCACCCCTCCCGTGCTGTTTTATAGGCAAAGGTCAGATCATCATTTCTTCTGCCTGTTCCCCAGTCTCACACAACCTCTTGTGGCACGACTCAAGAAAAAAAAAAATCCCAAAGCCACCTTTTATTTAAATGTGTGTTTGTAAGGGAAACTGTAAAATAAGAGAGGGCAGAATTCATCTTCCTAATTTTAAAAATGTTTTCTTTTCCCTATTTCCCCAATTAAACGTTTTTACATGACAAAAACAAACTGTCACAGGGATAAGAGGCGAACTACAGATTTTTCAACTCCATCTATGACTTTAAGAATGCAGAATTTCTTTGGAGTCCCATGCTGTGTAGAACTTTGTTAGCTTAGGTTGCTGACGAAAGCGGAAGTGTATTTATAGCACTCGATCCAGGATAAGCAGATGACAGCTTCATTAACTAGCAGCACAAATGGTCTGGGACACAACTAACCAACAAGGGGTCGTGCTCCCCATTGGTCCTTCTGGAGGACAGCTGGTGGAGGGAGCAAGGCTGGCCAGATCAGTCAATGTGCATGGGGCAGGGCTGGGGGAAAGTGGGTTTGTCATCAATTCCTCCTTAATTTTTAGCATTCAGGTCATGATGATAAAGCACCCCTCCTTCCTTCACGTTCAAGTTATTCTTCTGCTCTGCACTGCTGTGGAACTGCTTACACTGTGCTTGTGGTGGGCTGTGAAAATTTATGGCTACAGAAAAATGGAGCCAGTGACTCAGCAGGCCTTACTCAGTGCAGATTATTGGAAAGATTATGTATCGTGTTCACAGCTCCATGTGAATAAATGGCTAGAGAGGTATCTGTATCCCAGAATTAGGCTGCTGGGTGTTTCAAGGCAACCACAGACAGGTAGCTGGAAATACTTGCTCAGGGAGATTTTGAATGAAGGTCAGTCAGGGCTGATGAACTAATATAGTTGAAGTGTTGACAGCCAAGTTCTCTGGAAAGAAAGCTGCTGTGAATTGTAATTGGGGAAATGATATACAGATGCTGAACACTAGGGCATAATGCTGCTCTGAAGCCTGCAGAATTCAGGTTCTGCTCCTGGGCGTGCTCCTGCTGGTGGCTTATTTTCTCTGTAACAAGTACCTCACTGAGGGACCGAGCCCTGTCACCTTTTGCTCACTGACTTAGCACAATCACTGCAACAGGGAAAGGTGGAGGGAAATCTCTGGGAGCTGATGCACTATAGGGAGGAGAACTGGAGGTAAGAGTGTCAGCTGTGATATAGTTCAACTGGCAGTTCAGTCTCCTAGACATGGAAGAATTGGGGCTCCAGGATGTGGTTATCAGGACTGGAAAAGGCTCTGCTCTGGGGCATGGGGAGAGGAGCTGTGTTGGGCACCTTGCATAGCCCAAGAGGACAATGAGGTGGTTTGGTCTCTGATGCTAGACACTAGGGGGAGATGCCAAGACATGATCTTGCTTTAGACTGCTCCAGTAGTGTGCATGTTGCCAGTTACCTGATCTCTTTCCAATCTGGTACTACAAGAGGCATTTATTTGTTAATTTACAAATTAATGCTTTCGCATTCAGGCAGCATCTGCTTCAGAAACCTTCATCTAAGTGTCTCATGTTTTGGCTGAAAGAGTGTAAATCTGGGAACATAGGAGGCCTTCTCTTTTTGGGTGGTCATCATCTTGCTGTCTGGGTGTAGATGACTGAAAATAGGCAGGTCCCTCCACTGAGTGGAAGAGATACCAGCAAGGTGTGTTGGTCTCTTGTTGGACTGAATTCTTAATGAATTTTCAGTCCACTTTTGCTTAACAGCTTTTCCAAAATTCCTCCACCCCTGCACAACAGTTTGCTTTACAGGGCCCTGCTTTCTGAGGCGGGGCTATTCAGAAACAAAGGCTGCTTAGAAGCCCAGCTCCCCTCTGCAAGGGAAGATGTGTCCTGCCAGCATGTGGTCCAGATGTCAAAGCCAGTTACCCGTCCAGTAGTCTCTGCTTTACGAGCCTATGTGGTTGGCAGAGCAGCACAACCCCACTGCTCAGTTGTACCTTTGCCCTTTTGCAGCTTGGGTTCCATCCTTCTCAATGCAGCCACAGTGTAAAACCAGGTAAAGTAGTTCTGTCCTGAGGCTAAGACATATCAAGCCCCAAGTGGAATGCAGGCACAGTGAGTAAAAGTTTCCCCAGGAAACAGATTGGATCCTTAACAAAGCAGGTGTTTTATGAGCTGATAAAAATGATCTCAGAGGCCAAGAATCAACCTCACAAGTGGAGAGAGCAGAGTTGTTCAGCGGCTGTTTCTCCTGCTGTTGTGAGTCAGAAATCAATCTGAGGGTTTAGTGCAAAGAGGGTTAAAACACTAGTAATTCAGCGCCTGCCAGTTGGGAAGAATAATAAAGCCTGCATTTCTGTGTTGGTATGGGGCGAATGCTGCAGAAACAGGAATTTTATTACATAATTATGCCTCCCACATAATGCTTGAGAAGGGGGGAAGCTAGCAGGGCTATGCGTCATTAAAATGACACAAAACATGCTGCCACAATCAGAGCCCTGTGTGCTGAGGACTGTACAATATGCACATATTCCTCGTGGCCTTACCGCACTCATGAATTTCAGCTCACTCTGTTCATAGCTGGGAGAGGGAGGTTGCCTAAGCAAACGTGCTGTTCTTTCTGCCATGAAAATGGAAGATGGGAGGGTGGGGGTGTTTTATTGCTTGTTTATTGTTTTACCAAAGATTTAATTAAAAGATTGAAAGGCAAGGGAGGAAAGATGCAATTCTTGACTCAAAAAATGCTGAGTTCAGCACACCCCCTCTTTAAGACCAGGGAGGTTGGGGAGCACAGCAGGGTCCGTAAGGCCCTTCTGGATCATCTGTGGTTTTGCGATGGCCCCTTTGTCTCTAGGGGTGCTGCTCACGGGCACTAGTGGAAGTTGCATTCAGCTGTTGTCAGGATGGAGTGGTCGACCTACAGTGAGAGACCATGAATGACACTTTGAGACTTGGGGGGAAAAAAGAGCTCCTGGTAATTTTAATATGGGTGTAAAGAGGACCTTTTATCTCAAAGCACTTGGTAAGCAACAAATCATATTAATGTCTTTTGGGATGGATTGAGGAGCACTTTTCCTGTTGTACAAATGAAAATTCTGACATTGAATGATTGTAATTCTGTTTCAGAAATGGCAGCTCCATGGATTTTCCCTAGCATATGCCTAGTGGTCTGTCTGATGAGATTTGTAAGTGTTTTCTGTTGTCTGCTCCTCCTTTAAGATGCAAAGCACAATGTCAAGAGGGAGTGAGAAGATATTTCTGGTTTTGTGTGTGCTGTCAGCAAGTCACCTATGCATCCATGAAGAGCATTCTTCTATCTGGTTTTTCAATTCTGTGTAAGACAAAACTAAAGCATTGTGTCCAGAAGAGCTGACATGTAAAGAGCTTATTTCAGAAAAGTATTTAAACCATGACTATTTAGGGGGCATTTAAGTACTCCTTTGGATTGTAACCTAATAAGGATGCTTAGTTGAAGGGACTGAAATAGAAAAACTAATGGCAAGGTATGGAGTGTATTAGTGAAACACCTGATGATGCTGGCAAGCATTTTGCTGCTTTCATTTCAGTTTTGCTTTGTTTTGATGCAATTTTTGGCTAGTAGGTTAGACAGAGTCTAAGGGAGGTATGAGACTTAAGTATCAGTGGAACAGGGAAGAAAGAGGAAACAAATAGTAATGTTGGTGATATACCTAATATTGTTCTATAGGGGAATGGCAGAGGTGTGAATGAAAATTAACTTCTTTTTTGTACATGCAAAACAAAGATCTAACTATGTTAATTCCCATATAGATGGGAGGAATGATAAGCTGAGTCAATAACAGAGGCCCTATATATCGGGTTCCTTTAAGTGTTTACTTGGTTGTTGGTACCATGTGGGATAATCAATCACATGTGACTTCTATCAGCACTGGGGAAAAAGAAGAAAAAGCTAGCTCGGAAATAATGGAATAATGGGTTAAGTTCTGACCCTTACCAGTCCAAGCAAAGTTAATGGGTTTGCATTGCCCTAATGAGGAATGCAAGGTTTAGAGGTTGCCTAGTTACTGGGCCTGCAGGGATTTCAGACAGCATGGCATAACTCATATATCCCCCAGATATATTTTTATCACCACAGTCATGCCATGCTATGTCATGCTACCACTCTGCCACTATAGATGAAACATATCATTCAGCTGTTGACTATGTGTTGTGCTAGACCCATAGGATTCTTCAGCATGGCCAACTTTTTCCAGAGGATTATGGAATGCTTTGAGTTGAAAGGAACTGTTAAAGATCATGTAATTCCAATCCCTCTGCCGTTGGCGGGGGCACCTTCCACTAGGTTCAAAGCCCCATCCAACCTGGCCTTGAGCACTTCCAGGGATGGGGCATCCACAGCTTCTCTGGGCAACCTGTTCCAGTGCCTCACTGCCTTCCTAGCTATGTTGAAAGCCAGCTTTTTTCTTTTTTTTTCCCACCTCTGTGTCTAAGGATCTTTTTCTTCTCTTGTATGTGTTCCAGGCCCCACAAATGAGATGCGCTGATGTGCATCAGAGCATCAGTACAACATGCAAGTGTCCAGACTACAATATAGCTGCTCCCAAGGTGAAACCATCTAGTTGATTCTCTCTCTTTCAGAAGATCTTTTCCCAGCATATCCATCAAGTTATAACTATTCATTTCAATGACACAGCCAAGACTTTACTTCTATTAGCGTTGCTACATCAGCGGAGCAGCATTGTGGAGTCTCCCTTGCTTGAACACAATAGTCAGGTGGTTCTAGCCCTGCAGGGTCCTTGGTAGTGGCTGTAATGCAAGACACAGAGAAAAGAAAACTTCACAGTGGATCTGATCTGTGCTGAGCTGACAATAGCAGAAGTTGGAATCGATCGAAAATCACTGAGAGGGAACAGAAAGGCTGACTTAGTTTTAACCCCATTCTTCAAGTCCTCTCCCTGCCTGTCTCAACATGCAAAATCCCAATAGCCCAGCTAAGGTCAGGGAGTGGGTGTGAATACAGCTGTTTTGTCTGCCTTATCTGCAGAAAGCATTTTATGCCTGACCGATTTGTGAGAGCCATGAACAAGTTACTTGATTATAAACCGAATGTGTTAGAAGCAGTGATGTTTTACAAATCTCCCTGTAAGTTTGCAGTTAACTTAAAGGAGAGGTCAGCAAATTTTTTTAGCAGCTGAACAGTGTGCACAGTCTATCCAAGTATATGCTGCCTTTATGAAGTCTCTGCCTACACAAGGCAGGCACAGGAGGCCTTTTCCATGTTCATAATGTTCACTGGACTTTTCTAATATAGTGTTAAGTATTGAATTAGCTTCCAGTATTTTTAAGTTGTAGTTAAAAAACTAGCATGTCTGGTATGATGTAAGTGCCTGGGTAAAGCCAAGACAAATATGCTCAGAGGTGAAAATCTAGTGCTACTGAAGAAAGTAGCAGGCTTTGTGCTGACTACAGTGAAAGACAATTTTACTGGCAATCTTTAGCAAGTTGAGAGTCAGGCCTGGACCTTTCAATGTTTCTCATTTCCCATCACCTTCATTGTGAGGAGACAAATGCAGCTTTATTTGTCTTGCAGTTACTGTGAGCTGAGAGGAATACGAGAGGGCTGAAGGTACATGAAAATAACCTCTAAACAGTCTGCGCCATTACATATAGAAATATAACATGTAAAATACCCGTGACATGATTGATACATTAAAATCACAATCTATGGTGTGTTACCAGCTATTAGAAACTATATAGCTGTGTATAACAAACCTCTTAAATTACTCTTTACTAAAGCTTATATTGCTGAACACTTGAATTTTCTCTGAAGACCCTTACAGATGAGAGGCTAGAGGAAAATAGGCATGAAGATTTAACTGAATAAGCCACAAACTGCAGTGCATTTGCCATCAAACTTCACACAATTCTAGTCAAGTGGACCTGTACTGCAAACAGACCATGTGCTCATCTTTATCTGACACTGCTGTGCTTGTACACATGATACAGCACTCCTGGGGACAGGACAGTAGCATATGATGTTTCTCAGGCATTTACTTCCCTTTTGGTGATGAACGAATTTTGAGTGACTGTCTTTTAAGTGACTGACTTTCCCAATATTGAACTTGTTCTCTTCCCCTGGTTTATGAAATGAGAGGAAAATTTAATACACATATATTAAGAAGTAAGGGAGATTGGGCAGGTTTGTGTTTTGTAAGACACCCTCAGGTCTGAGATGATGTCCCACAATTTCCAGTATTCACAGAGCTCAGAGGTCTTCACTCAGTGTGGGACAAGGTAACTCAGAACTTAACTTATCTTCATGCCCAGGACTACCTGCTTTCTGTTGCTCTTTTGCTTGTATGAGAATGCAGTGTGAAGGAATCCATTTCCATTCCTTCTACAATGTTCTGGTGGCCAGAATGCAACCAAACTATTAAAGGGTGATTAAGGGGATAGGGCAGATAAGAAATCCCACCGGTAGGATTATGGTGGGTGATTCAAAGAATTCCACTGGGCAGAAAAAGGGGATTCAGGTTCACATTTTTCATGGACCAGAAATGCCAGTAAAGTTAAAAAGCATGTTCTGTTTTGCATTATCACCACCCACTTTTTCCAAAGATGTTCTACTTTCCTCAGCAGCCTCCCTATTGCTCTAGCTATAAATAAGTATATGTCTTTATGCATGTGAGAGATTCAGGTTTAAGCTTATATTTAAGCTGCAAGGTTATATATAACAGGACTGTACTAAAGATGATAAAAGCCTCATTGTTCTGTTCATGTTTCGTCTTGGTGTAGCATGGATGTTCGTAGGTATGTGTGCATACAGAGAGATATTAACCTATGTAGACAGGCATAGAACTAAAAAGCCAGTCCAGATTCTCTACTCTATTTCTGTAATTGGGTGTTGGTGTAATTAACTTTCATGATGCGAAGGGAGTAATTCTCTCATAAGGCTGGAGCAACAGGCAAAGCCCCATCTGTTTGCACACAAAGACTAAAATTTAGATATGTACATTATGTGGTAAAATGTGTAGTTGCTAAGTTTGGTTATTCCAGATTCAATTAAAGAATCTAATTTTCTAGACCTTGCCAAAGGATTTCTGAAGCTGGTTTCCTGTTGGTGTTTGGAAAGTAACCGTATTTTATCCTTCCAGCAAGCTTTACAGTGCTTTTTTTGTCACGTAATTAGAAAGCTTGGCTTTGATCATTGTATACAGTGGCTGTGCTTTTTTGGACATGAAAATGTTGGTCAGATTTATATAGAATAAGTAAAGTAGCTAGTCTCGAGGAGGAAGAGGGCGTTATTGACATGGTAGCTAGAAAATACATACATAGATATTGTGGATCACTTGCTAAAAAGAGCATGAATTTGGGATGCCCATCCTTTGCATAGGGGAAGCTCTTTGGCAACTTGTTGCCAAAGGATGTTCCTAATTTGCTAACTATGGAGCGGGTTAATGATGTAAGCCCACAGAAGACTGTAGTACCTGTAGTTCATCTTGCTGGTTATCAAGAGCTCAACACGGAGTTTTTGGAGTGTGCTTTCTTCCTTGCTCTTGCTCTCCAAAGGCTATTAGGAAAGAAAAGTAAATCAGCTAGAGACTGGATACCTCTGCCAAATTGTTGGAGGACATATCCCCTCAATTTTGTCCAAGACTGCTCCAAGCAGGTTGGCTGTCAAAAGTTCAGAGGGCTCCTGTCAGGTAGAATGGAGGGATCCAAATGACTGTAGCAAAGTTGGCTGGCACAGAGCTGCTGGGAAGCCTTTGCTCTTCTGCCATATTGCATGGTTGTGGCTGCTGAGATAGGGTTTTCCACATGGAGGGCATTTTTGCCTGTGAACGTGGGATTAGTTATTAGCACTTAGCTTAGGGGTCCTGTGCCTGAGGGAAATCCATGGCTTTAAAAGCTTCCTGGCCTCAGCTGAAGAGTTGTGCAATCCCTTTGGAAATACCAGGTACAATGTGATAGTTCATAGCTCGGTGGGAATGTTGTAAGTTAAGGAGCCTTTACCTCATATTTGCTATGATCTAGGAATGCACAAACAATTACTTGCTGTGGCTCATCTGAGAAATGGTGAAATGGAGAGGGATTTAGGAATAATGATAGGCAGGAAACTTTATATGAGCCAGCAGTGTGCCCAGGTGGCTAAGAAGGCCAATGGCATCCCGGCCTGTATCAGGAACAGTGTGGTCAGTCGNTGTTATGCTTGTATACTTGGCTACCTCTTTGAACTCATAGGCACTGGTCAAATCCACGGCCTGCCTTACTCTATGTACAGTTGGCTCTCTTGCACTTTTCACCCCCCATGTTGCAGCTTCACATCTTAGCGTCATGATTTTTCAGCAATTGAGGAGGCCTCTTTTTGCAACTGCGCATGTGCGACCTGGTATGCATGAATATTCAATTAAGCAGTCATGCATATGCAAATCAACCCACACAGCTGCCGCAGTGGCCTGGCCACTTCCTCCCGGCCCCAGGACAGCGGTGGGCCCTGGACAGCAGCAGACCCGCCGCGTCGCCCTGACTCTGGGATGGTGTCGGCAGCGGCCCTGCCACTTTCTCCCAGCCCCGGAACAACAGTGGAGGTGGCCCCGCTGCCTTCCTTGGCCTCAGGATGGTGGTGGCAGCCCCGCCACTTCCCGGCCCCTGGTACAGACACCCAGCAAATGATACACAGCAACACAGTGTTGAAACAGTGCCAGGGACTGTGTGAGGGTGCAGGGCAAATTTGCATATTAATGAGCTGCCATTCAACATGGAAGTAGGGCTTCGTGGGACCTGAATAAGACCGCGGTACCGTGGTATAGGACCCGACTGTATTCCCTTTCTTTAAAATTTTTATTCCCAGTGATTTGACATCTATCTATTAATCAAATGTGTATGCTTTTTAAGTTAATAAGACTTAACAGTTGGGTCAGCCATTTTCAGTGAAAATTATTGTTTTTCTTTGATACTGAAGCCAGGGGAGGAGCCTGTAATTATTGTTTTTCCTAAAGTTACAGGTAGCAAATGCTTTTTTTACTGGGCATAAATATAAGAGCTGTTTTCACTCCTGCTTACATGAAGGAGTCACATTATCTGGATCCTAAATGGCAAAGAGAGTGGTCCCCCTGCATTTCCAAGGGCATTTCTTATTGTTAGTGCTGTTTGCTTTTTCTTTTCAAATGCACAAGAATGGAGGCATTAGCAAATGAAATCCAGCACAGAATTCACCACCATCCACTCACAGTGTGGGCAGAGGAGCAGGGGAGAGAGGCTTCATCCCAAGCATGCCTGGAGGGATCAGCTGAAGGATGACAGGCTTTCAGTATTCTGCCTGAGTGTCAAGTCTGCAAATGGGATTACAAACCAGTGACAACTGTGATGGCTGCTATTATGTGGACACCTGTTCACCCAGTGCTGGACCCAGGCTAACATCCATATAGGATGTTGAACAGTCACCAGATGGTGATGGCTTTCAGTTGTTATGCATTTTTTCTAGATTTGATCCAGCAATTTAGACAAGATGCTCATTGCCAGCAAAACAGCACTAGAAAGGACATGTAGTTCTCAAAGGGGTTCAAATAAAAAGGTTTGTTAATGAGCCGCAAAATCACTGAGAGGAATGCGTTTAGGTTATTGCCACTGAAGTTTAACTATGTGCCAAGGTCTACAGTAGCTGCTAAATAAATGATCCCATCATCCAGTCATTAATGAGAGCTGCTGTCTAACAGAGAAACTTCTGTAAGTAAAGGTTAGACCAAAGTGTTGCTACTGCCTGGACAGCTTGCAATGGGTTGGTGTGTCTGGTTGAAAGTGACGACAGGCATATGAAGGTATGTGGCCAGAGGACAGCCATTTTGTTGTAGAGCATGGTGGCAAGAGTGGGTAGAGAGTTTGAGCCTGAGAAGAGGAATCTGTTGACTTTCTTCTTCCAGTGGTTTGTCCGTCTGGCCTCCTGTTGAACCCTGAGCTGCGTAATGTCTGGGGAAGTCCCAGGATCCAAACCTGCAACCAAAGTGGGGAGAGGGGAGGGAGTCCCTTAAGTGGTCTAGACTATAAAGAGCCCTTCCAAAGGCACTGGAGAACGCCCTTAGCTGTCAGAAACTGCTGTAGCTTCATCAGCATCATAGCTGTTATCCTCAGAGATGTAAATCAGCACAGCTCACTCTGCCCCTGAGGGTGTTTCAGATCACTGTGAATTCAACAATGCTTTTTAAACGGTGAAGAGGTGGTTTATAATAGCCAAAACATACTCCCACTGATGTTTGTGCTGCCCACAAATGTCTGCTGTTTAGGTATGATGGTGACACTCCCGTAATATCTCTCTGTTCTTTAAATTTTTCCATTTGGCACTCAGTTCACAATAATTCTCTTGAACACATTACTGTTTGTCATGACACCATTAATCCTCCTCTGATTTTGGACCTTTATTGCCCTCTCAGTCTCATTTTAGGTTTTCTTTTGGATTTCTCATGGTTTTATCATAGATTTTCTACTGTGATGTCTCTGTTTCTTGCTGTTATGTGACTAGCACATTTAGGTGGATATCTGTCATGATTCACTTCCAAACTGCACTAAGGATTTGTTATACAGGGGAACTTTTATATTCCTTCTTTCAAACATTTTACAAGCTTTCTTCTATTTATTTTATGGACCTTTTCCCCTTAATTATTCCATTCCTGTCCTAATTTGGTCTTCTTTGCCTGTAGATGAGATCTTAAACTCTTACATTATAGCACTGGCTCGATGTGTCAAACTTGAGAGGAAAATTTTGAGCTGTTGGAATGTGATACACAAGATCCGATCTGAAATTATACTTATCCTTTATTTCAGAGCTTTATCACTCTTTTAAAGAAGGGGTTAATGGCTGTATTTGTATGGCTGAAGAGAATTACTGGCCCAGCTGCTAATTATCTTCTCTGGAGGGTGAGACTTTCCAAGAATCAGGTTATTACAATGAGAACTAACAGTCTCTCTCATGTCTCTCTTCAATCTCTTTTGGTTTTTCCCCCTAAAAACCAAAATTTTGCAAGGCATGAAAAACTTTCTGTATTTTTTCAAGAAGAGAAATAATTTTTGAATTGTAGGTGAAACAATATTCTGTGAATTTCTCTTTGGGGTTGATTAATGGAAGTTTTTGCCTGTATAGCTGAAATGGATATATGAGTGTTATCCGGATGGTTGTTCCTCTTCCTTAATTTTATTTCTGTTGGAAAGTGAAATCCTGCCCCCTTGGTACCTAGGACAATTTCCAGCTAGTGATATATACGCAAGGTTTTTGAGTCCGTTGCTAGTTCCTGTAAACCTAGTCTGTGTGGATTTCTTGTTTATGCCTCTGTTATCTCCGCTTGGTGGAAAGGAAGTGTTCTTCTTCAGTGACTATGATATTATCAGGTGTGGGATGATTAAAGTCCAGTTCATTTTTCTGTAGTGTAAAACATAGCTGTTCCTTCATGCTTTGCCATACCATGATAGTCTCCTTGTAAGACATCAGGGTTTTGGCTGTTGTTTGCAGGTGTTGTTTTGCTCCACGTGAAGTTTATTTGAGGGGCACTGTGACACCAGTGTGGGTGTCAGAACCCCAGGCAGGGCTGCCTGGGGCATCTGCATCTGTGGGCAGATCTGCCTGCTTGGTTTCTCACAAGGGTGCAGGACCCTAGCAGTGAGGCCCACCTGAAGTGGGCAAAACTGTTTGTAAGGTGTTAGAGGATGTCACACTTGTCTAACCCCCTGATTTATTGTTTTGGTTCACCTGCCGTACTTGGGCTTTTTCACATCCCAAGTTTTATTATTTGAGCAATATTGTTAGCGACAGATAATTTCTCTCAGTCATGGAGACAGATTTTAATTCATGCTTTCTCGAGTTTGAGACTGGGTTATTTGATTCTATCTGCTTCCAGCCTTTAACTCTTGTAAGCAAAATCTAAAAGCTGCAGGAAGGCTGCTGCCAAAAATCGGCTTTTCAGAACAGGGGAAGTCTTAAGTATGCTCTGTTCAATGGTGTGTCAGTTGTATACTCTTCATGCTGATTTATAAAGCTTTGCATGGCCTTCGACTGTGTGATGAATCTGCCTTGATAACCACCTACCAGTGCTGCCTTCCTGACTGTGGGACTGGATTTCATTCTGCCAGTCACAAAGCATTTCACCATTATTCTTCTGCCTTGTGAAATTCTCTTTCCATGATAAGAGCCATCATTCCACAGAGGCTTTGAAAAAGAGGTCTGGTTTTTGGTTGAATCACTTGACACCAGCAGCAAGATTCTCAGCTGGCATTCTGCTACTAGTGATGCAAGTGACATAAAGCAGCAGCTTTACCAAATAGGCCACTATAATTTAGAAATGCATTTTTATTATGATTTTGTAAGGTTTTTTTATTTTTAAGAGGTAATTAATGATGCAGTCAGAGCAAGTTTAAGACCAGGAGCTGACTAGTTAAGCTATTCATTGTCACGCTGCTATTAATATATTGTTGTCTGATTTAGCAGTTATGTCAGCTGCCTCTGTTCTCATCTGTTGGAGGAAAGGGACTATGTATCCTTCTACATCCTCTGCCCTAGACATGCTGTAAATGTGCTGTGAGAGTTGGTCAAGTAATATAATGTTGTACTCTGTAGGGTCTGATGATCCTCTCTGGGAAAGAGAGGTGTGATCCCACTGAAGTGTCTGGAGTTGCTCTGATAAAGTGAGGCAGAGGAAGGGCCCACCCCAAATGGAGAAGAAAATCCATTACAAAAGCAAAAAGACAATGGTTTAGTGCAAGGTCATGTTTACTGAGGAGTCCTCAGAGACAGTGTGTAGGATGTGCCAGTTAGCAAGATCACATCACGGTGCTTGTCACTAAAAATTTTCTATTTAGGCCATGAAAACAGTTGTGCTAAAATGAGTGGCATGGTAAGGTGGAAGCTTAGATCTTTCCATTGTGCTCATCACAGACAGAACAACTGTATCTGCAACAGGGTAGGCGCACGAACAGAACAAGGGATTGGGTGAAGCGTGATATCCCCACCTTTCCCCCCAAAAAATCCCTCAACCTCCCAAAACACAACCAAAACTGAATCAGATTCAGAGAGTGAGGACATGTACTTTGGTTGTTGCTTTATCCTATTGGCCTGAGCTGTTCCTTCATGACTTCTCAGGAAAGAAAGAGGATAGCTGGGGTTTGAGAGAGGAATCTAGACCATTTCCAAAATGTTTTTCTCCGTTAGGCTTTTTCTTGTTCTCCACATACATTTCTGTTTTTCCTTCGATGTGTTGGAAAGAGCAAGTTTATTTAGAAAAATCTTGAAATCTTGTCTGTCAAAAAAACTCTTCCCTCTAATTGTGCCTTAGTTTTTATTAACAAAAGAGAAACTAGACAAAAAGAAGGATGGGGTTTGTTCTTCTAAAGAATTATGTATTGTTTTTGTTAAGGTAAATCCCTTATTTTCCCTTGCCAAATGAGAATCTTGAACTCCAAAGAGAAGAGTATTGATTTGCCTCCTACAGTGAAATTGCTGAAGCATATAGGAAATGTGATGTTTGTGCTGTTTTAAAAACAAACAAGCAAACAAAAAAAATCACTTAATTATTCCCTTTGCCCCTGCTTATTTTGGTAACTAAAAGTACAAATTAAAAGATGGGCTCTTAGCAGATGTAGTCCTCCCTCACATCATGACAATTCAGAACTGGGCATGCAATTCAGTCCTTAAAGTGTGAGTTTTTAAACTGTATATGTGTAATGTGGAAATTTTGGGACAGCCCTGAGCCTGTGCAGACACTGTGGGGTACAGTTGGTATCTTTACAGCTTTATTTGATTATGGGCAAGAGAGTTCAGAGAGGGGCCAAAATCTGCAGGTTGTTCTGCCAGACCATTTTAGTGTGGTCAGGGCTGTTGGAATACAGGCCATACTGTGGTCATGCTGCTCATGATAGGCACTGAACAAATGAAACTGCTTCTCACACTGTGATTAAGATGGCCCTTGTAGTCTGGTCATCTTGCCATGTCGTCGCCTGTGGACACAAGGTTCTGCACTTGGAAAANGAGGGGGTCTCCCGAGGCAGAGGGGGCTCAGAAACGGTTCCCTTTTCTTCCCCGTGTTCAGAGAGTCCGAAGGGAGAAGCAAAAAAGTGCCTGGAGCCCTGCAGAATTCCGGGGGGTGGGGCAATGGGCATGTCCTGCATGCATATTAACGACCTGCCGTTCTTTGCGAGGTTAATATTTCGCGAGGGCTGTCGCCTGTCCCTTTTCTTGCGATGGAGGAGGTATAACTGTATATGTTTGAAATTAATTCAAGGCCAGGTCAGAGCTGTGTCTTTGAACAACCTGTGGAAAGTGGAAGTTGTCCCTGCTCATGGCAGTAGGGTTAGAACAAGATGATCTCTAATCACAGAATATTCTGAGTTGGAAGGGACCCACAAGGATCATCAAGTCCAACTCTTAAATGGCACCACCGTCTCCCGTATGAGAGATGGGGACACTTTCCACTATACTAATGTAGATTTTCATTCTTAGTGTCCCTTCCAACCCAAACCATCCTGTGTTACATGTATATTCAGTACCATAATTCCTGCAGACATGGAATAGCCTGCTTTGAGAGATGCTTGTCTTTCAAGGCAGGATACTACTCTAGGCTCCCAGCTCTTCCTAAGTGTGGAGATCAGCAATAAATAGGAGATGACACTCTCTGCGGAGCTAAGTCCTTGCCCTCTGTGGGGCTGCCAGCCTCCAGGACCTCAGTGATCCACATGAGGTGGCCACTGGGTCTGTGACAGAAGTGTTTCAGCTCTTGTACTGCAAAGAGATGAGAGAAGAGGAAAAGGTCTCAGAGGTACCCGCAGGCAGAGTATTCCAGTGCTGCTGAGCTTGGAGCCGCAGTATCACAGGTTTTTGTTTTCTTTTCCACTTAAAATGCTGCTTGCAGACAGATGAAAATGGGATGTCAGAAGACTAAATGTATTATTTGGTCTGGGCTTTCATCTCTGCTAACTGTATTGATATTGCAAACAGATTTCACATTCATGAGGTAATAACAATGACCATCACTTCATTTAAAGTTGTGAATATATCCCAATGGAAATCCTCAAAGCCATCTAATATCTAAGCTTACATTTTTAGTCAGTTCTTCAGGCACTTGTAGAAGATGACTCTGAATTCAAATGCCTCAAATAACCTCCCTGCAAAAAATGTCGAAAGGCACCTTCTGAAAAGTCCATCTATCTCCCAGAAAGACTTTCTAGAGTCTGCAAATTGCTGCTTCTTTCCCTGGAACTTGGTAGTAGTGCCACATATTCAAGTGTTGCCAGAGGAGTTCTGCAGAGGCCAAGCCAGACAAAGCCCCGGGGAAGTCACCAGCTGCTGTGGTGGCTAGTGAGACAATGGCAGGGCTGTAACCTGATTTGTAGGTGATGTTGTAAAGCTGAGACCCTTGGCAGAGTATGAGGTAATGGAATACGCACCTTGGTGTCTCTTGGATGCAGGTTCACCATATTCACAAACAGAATGCAGATTTTAGATGCATACACCGTCACAGACCATCAATGTGACTTACTTCTGTGTCATGCCTTTCATATTAGTGGTGAAAATACTGATGATTTATTTTCTTTAATTCTTCAGATTTTGTAATTTACACATTTTTTGATAAGGGAGCGTTCTTGTTCCCACTGGCTTTGGTAAGTTTGACTGAAGCACAGGAAAGGGGACCACACCAGGGCCTCGCTTCTGTTAGGCTCTTCTGTCTTGGAGAGCTGTGAGAAGGACTGGTGAAGGTTTGGGGTGATATCTTTCAGGCCACATTTGTAGACTCTCATTTTCATTGGAAACTAGCTCTAATACCTCTAATACTTCCCCCCTTCCCTCATCTCTTGAATGTTAAAATACGACAGCGAACTTCAGTTTTGGCTCTACATGGTGTATCCATGATTCCCACCTCTTGTTTGGATTCCTTTTCATCTTTGAGTTGTTGGCTTTTTGCAGTGCTCTTTGGGCCTGCCCAGGCAGGTATACCTCTTATGGTTTTGTACCCCTTCTATTTTTTTTTCTTTATTCCCAACTGCTTCTCATAGTACTAGGGGTCTACTCTTGATAGTCAACTTTTTCTACTTCTGCCCAGTTCCTGTAATCTGTAGATTTTTGTTGGCAAGGTCAAGTCCTTCCATGGAGGAAATAGTAGGAGAACTAAGCCTGCAACCCATGCTGTAGTTCTGTTCCTAGAAAAATACAGGTTCCTCTTTAACAATTACATATACTTTAAGGATATATTGAATCTAGGGAAGTACAGTTTCCTTTCCTTTATTATATACCCATTGTATTGTTGAATATAAGGAAAATGTAATAGAATTGTCACACAAAAGAGGTGAAAAGGATAGAACAACACCCTTGGTTGCTTTTAAGCTCTCCATTCTGAATAGCAAGAGGGTCCTGGTTGGGGGTTTTTTGAGTCCATCTGTTTAATGCTGTGGAGAACTCCAGTTCTCCAGTAGCTGTTCAACTGCTGGATTACAGTGGGCTTGATTTGCAAGATTAGGTGTTCAAAGTTGAAAAGACTAGCAGGGATGCACTCTATATGTAGAGGAACTTACAGTTAGTTTTAAAATTAAAAATTTTAATCTACAGAAATGTAGAGAAGTTGGGAGAAAGAATAGGGTCTGTGATATTGGCTCTACAGTTAATTTATCTGGGTATGGGGTGGAGAGGAGAGAGACATTCCTTTCATATGAGAAAGTTTTGCTTTCCCTGGTGGGTACTCAGAGCTCTTCTATAACAGTGGCAGTAAGGAAAATATCTGATGCCAGTCACATGGGAGAGTTGCAGGCTGTATGTTCTCTGTGGAATGATCTGCATGAAATCTCCTATGTTGCTCTGAACAGCACCGTGAAATAATCAGTCATCTCTCAGCACAAGTCTCTTGTGCTTCATAAAGGAACTAAGATCTGCAAAATATGGTTTTTTCCTGTCTTAAGACTGTCCTCTGATATTTCTTCCTTTCTCAGTAAGAAACTGTTGTTTAGAAGTAGCTCCAGAAGTTAAATAATGGTATAGGCATTGTCTTACTACAGTTGGTTAAGTCTTGGGTTTTTTTACTTTATAGATGGATAGTGGGAGAAAAGGTAGATGAAAGTAAACTCATTTGTCCTTTCTGCATAACCTTAACTCTGACTTCCTTCCTTTCCCATCTTTTTTCCCCCCAAGACATCACATTTTATACCTGTATTGTTTCAAGCACAGAACCCATGCTTTACAACTTGCATTAAATACATACAAGCTTTATTGAGATTGTCTGTTGTAGTTGTTGTTAGTAGGCTCTAATTAAGCTCCTATATTAAAAAAGCAATATGCTGAGCTATCAGGCAGCTTTCAGTGGGATGCAGAGCGCCAGCGCCTGTTGCTGCCATGCCTGGAGGTGGGCAGCATTCCTGTAGAGTGGACCCTCCGCATGCAGCAGCAGAGAACATCCTCTAAGCCATTATTTCTCTCTCTCTCTCTCTCTCTCACACACAGGCGCACACACACGCAGCTAGATAGTTTTGCTGTCAGCTGCTTCTGCTTTCTGTTGCTAAGTGAACAGCTCCAGCTCACACACAGAGCAGAGCCAATAGCATCCTGACCTCCAAAGGCTGGTAAAAGCTGAAGAAAGGGAATCCAACGGTGCCATCTTTTCTTTTCTCCCCTCACCCCCCTTTCATGGTGACGTGGGGAGGGGAGAGGGAGTACACAGGATGGTGGAGATAATTCATAATAGCCACTCATGTTCTGGAGATAAACGCAGTAATACCTGGGGAAAGAAATAGAATATTATGCTCCTTTGTATTTCTATGCACACAGGGGAAAAAATGTTTTTCCTTGTGCCATGAGCTCCAAACTGTGATTAGGAAATGAGTTAACACTATGAAGTTATTTTGCTGTGCTCTTCACAGCTGATCATCTTTTACTAATCACTGACACTGGAATATGTATATTATGACGCTCAGCTTTCCCTCAACCAGAGAAACAGCGAATGTGACTTCAACCTTCCTGTCACTAATTCTGACGCATCTGTCACCTTACAGCTCTTGTTTCCCTGCTCTCCTTCAGGAGTATTTGGGGAGTTGCTCAGCACACTGCAGACAATTGTGTGGTGGTAGTAATCCCAAAGATCAAACAGCCACATGGTCAGTAGCTATAGGAATTGGCCATCTTGTAGTCATATTTTGTGAAAAAGAAATAGGTTATGCCTCCCTACAGCACAGGATTTTTGAGATTCAAAAGTATGTGCTTGGTAGCCTAATACTCAGTGTGAACCTGCTGTGAAGTCTTCTTGTAGGTTATTCTATTTGTATATAAAGTTTACCTGTTTAAAAATGTTTACATCTTGAACAAAGTTTTCTAGGCACAGCAAAGAAATGAGTGAATTTTATCTGTAAACCATTCAGTGCTAGTGACAAAAATCTTGTGTTTGCCCTATGACTGGCTTGACTCTGCTGATGTATGTTGCCTTCCCTCTGAGCAGCAGTGTGATGATAGTTCTGGGTCTGGAAGGAAAAAACATAACCTTCTTGCGAAGTGTGAGAGAAGCATGTTCAGTAATTGTTTGTGTGTCCCAGCCACCAGATTTTCCCAGCTGCAAATCTCAAGGAAAATGGTGGGTAGATAAATGGAGGGATCATGGCTGGGTGGAGTGAAATGCCCCTCAGAAGTCATGACTGGACCTGATGAGCAGAGTAAGCTTGTGAAACTCAGATATACCATAAAAGAAGTGAGATTTTTACAAAGATTGTACTCACAAATGAAAATTGATCCACTTAAGCCACATCATGATTGTTAAAAGTTTATTGATGGCTCTGAGCAGTAGCAGAGAAGGGTTTCCTGTGATAATCCAAAAGTATCAGTACAAACCTCTGTCTTCTCCAGGTATCACCAGAAGACAATGAGCAAACAGTGAAGTCCACAGGATATCACAGTGTAAGCTGCAATAAAATGTATAGGTTCAACCGAAGGAGAGTTGAGCTTTCACTGTTGTTACTGGAGTGCTCTGCTTCAGCATCTCTGCCTGCAGTGGGGAACTGAAGGCAGGGTGGTGTTTGGTGAGGATGTTGATGTCCAGGCAAGGATTTGTGGGCAAAGACTATTCTTCTGTCTGCTGAGGAAGAGAAACCTGAAATTTGACTGAATATGCATGATGCAATAATTTAACGTAGGGTCAGCAGTGCTTTACTGGGTGTTCCTTGAAACCAAAGGTTGCTCTGCTTGTAGGCAGGTACCACATGAATCACTCATGTCGTTTGCCTTGACATGTCACAGCTCCTTCTGTCCCACCAAGCATAGACATAATACTTGTCCTTTCAGGCCAACGGAACCCATCTGTTTTTAATTACGTATCTGGCAAACTCATTTAGTGCTTTGTAGAGCTAATACTGTGCTTGCCTCTTTAGCCCTGGTGATGACTGTAAAAGAGTGATAAAACTTCTAAGAGCTTACCGCAGTCAATAATTTTGCATTGTATGATGAAATATAACGTTACAGCTGTCACCTTTAATTAACAGATGACACATTGTCAATCTGCAATCAATCGAATTTAATTTCCAGTTTTAAGCAACTCCCTTTGCAATATTACCAGATTAACTGTCCTTACACAAAAAAATAATTTACATAAAAGCATGGATGTGTACACAATAAAAAAATTGTTCTGACCCATAGGATTCAAGCAAACAAAATATCTCAGGGTGAAGACTCATCTTTCAGAATCATTGCTCTTAGAATCATCTTTCTTCCTTCATGCAAAGCCTCAGCAGATTGTGAAGTGTGTAACAGGTGCCTGAGTCTGGAGTCAAGGTTGGATCAGTCTTGTACCATAGGAGGGGTTTTTGCCTCATGTAACTTGGCAGCAACACCACCGATGCTGAGCCTGCCTGGGCTACTTGTAGCTGTGTCCTTCCTCTGGCTGCTCCTGCCCACTCCTTGCTGCCCCTGCCAGGCTGGTGCTGGGTGAGCTGGTGCAGAGTGGGCACCTGGTACCTACCAACTTTCTGGCTGAAATTCAGTTCCTGTCCTGCCTTGGTTCCCTTCCCTATTCCCCTGCCCCAGAGCCCTGCTATCTATGTAGGACTCACACAGCAAAGTCCATGTGCTTCTGAAAGGTTATTTCTGCCTGCTTTAGGTTGTTGAGATTTCTGTATAATGCTGTGCGAGAGTGTTTCATACTGGTTTGGCTTCTTCACCCACCAAAGGTGTGAGTTTGCATGATACAGCCTTTGTAAAATTCCCTTGAAGGCTGTTGTGTTTTACCCCTTCCTTCTGCAGATGTATTTTAGTTCTCTTGTACAAAATTCACTGTGTACAAATCCATTTGTCTGTCTCAGCTGTTGTGTTGTGTGATGTTCCCAACGTGCCTATCACCATGGTATCTCCACACTTTTTAATATATTCCATCTGAAATGTGCCATGTGTTTCAAGCTTAACAAAGCTCCAATAAGAGGAAAGGACTGGACTGAGGGAGAAATTACACTTTGGAAGAGTAGTCAGAGAAGAAAAATAGGTTCAGATTGTCCTAGTTTTTACGTTACTCCTTCCTTCTCCACAGATGATTTATACAAATGAAATTTTGGTATGCAAACTGAGGCTGACTTTTGTCAGTTCAATTTATCCTCTGAACCTGGAGTTTATTGATTGCTCTGTCACTTCCCATAACAGCACCATTTGCTAATCTACTCTGCCTTTCTCCTCTTTTTCTGCCCCAACAGGACTCACTCAGGCTTTGTCTGTGTTAGGCAAGCCTGAAGTGTAAGTGAATTGATGTATCAATAGTTGCCCCATTGTAGACTTCTCTTACAAGCACCCTTCTGGCACAACAGGAAACTCAAATTGTTTATTTCATTTGGCAATTAGCTCCAATTAGGCCGATCTGGACTATAGCCTTGCAGTGTGCCCATTTAAAGATTTTTCACTGCTATAACTGAATCACTTCACGTGTCGGTCTAGTTTTTCCTCTCCGTGTCGTGCAATCCAGTAACTGATAATTCCAGTGGGGTTTGAAACTCCCCATCAGGTCATTTGGCCAGTCAGCTCGAGGTGCTGGCATGTGACAGTGCACTTGTGTTTTAGAGACAGCCCACAGGTGCCTGTGACTGGTGGCCAAGTTCTGGGTGTGGAGGTCCTTGAATCCCATCCTCACTGGTGCCATGGTCCAGCTGAGGGTACACAGTTCTCCCTTTTCTTTATGGTGGTATGAAGGACTTTGGGATGTGATCCCACACAGATCAGAGAACAATTGAGTGTACCTTTGCACATGTGCATGTGTGTTCACACAGAAAGTACTCTCTGTCCCCAAAGTCTCTTTGGGAAGAACAAATATTGACTTCCACTTGCCTTGCATGTTACACAGGTGGTTCTTTCTGACCTGCCAGGTTGGAAGTTAAGAGTTAGAAGAATATACTCAAGGTGAAAGTGAAGAAACAGGCTTAGTTTTGCCCTCCTGGTCTTCAAACCTGCACCGTACAGGGGAGAGTCTTATCATTCTGTAACTGCTTTTTTGAATTTATAAAATTCCTCTTGCTTGGAGAACTCCAAATGCTTTAAAAACTATTCTTGTCACGGGAGAGTTAATTTCAAGACACAAAATAAGTGTATGTATTAGAATGTAATATAAAAAATCATCTGTGGCTCTTAAAATATTTAACATCATAAAGTGGATCATTCCTCCCCGATTTTACACAACTGTGTAGAATTCCTATAGTGTCATAGGCTTGCTATTAATCATACAGATAGAACTGTCATCTTTGTGGGCTTCGCTGGAATTGCTAAGGTGCCCTCTGCAGAAGATACTGTGGCTAATGTTCTCATTACCAACTAATTGGCTAAAGAGAATTCTCTCACATTGCATTTAGTCTGATGGATATTTTCTATCACCTGATGGGTGGAATGGACAGCCGAACCAATTATCACAGCAAAGAGCGCTATATACCCGAAGATTTCAGGCAGAGACAAAAGACCTGTGTAAGATTATGTCTAGTCAGTGCCAGCTGTGATTTTGTTAACCTATTAAATGAGTTTGGGGTTGGGGTGTTTTGGTAAAAGCATAATTCAGAATACCTTGAAACTTCTGTGTGTCAGGCAACCCTTGTACTGATGTTCGGTTTGTGGTGTTAGGCTTTGACATTAAGTGACCTTAAGTGGGTGTGGAGGATTAAAAACAAATGGAGGCATCATACGGTGTTAACAGACACTATTCTGGAGAGATTTCTACCTGAATGAGCCTTGTGATTCATAAGTGCTGGGCTATGTGGTATTTAGATAGTAACCCTTAGACACAGGCATTATTCAAATTCTTTTTGTGCTTATTTTCCTTTCATGTAGCTCCAACAGTTTGAAAGGAATGTTTGTTCAGTAATTGAGATGGAAAGTTGTTTGGCTCTATTCTTTGTAGTTACCTCGCTTTAATTTTTGAGATCTTTGCCTGAAATGCAAAGGGAATTTTCTGGAGTAAGGGAGAACACCATGTACAATTCTCTCACAGGCCTTCCAGTGATTTGGAAATATTCTCTATTTTTCCAGCATCAGTGGCAAAGCTAAAATCCCTTCTCTCTCAGACTGGGAATTCAGTGTATACTCTGGAGCATGGCCTGTCTGCATCGTGGCCAGCCCATGTTCTTCAGCACCCTGAGCCTGTGGCACTGCTCCTCTTTGTCTGAGAATCTGTGTGTTAGTGATTACCTACCGAACTGATAAGGGAAGGAGAGGTATGCCATGCAATTGAATTTCAATGATGAGGGCTGAGGAGAACATAAGGTCTGGCAGGAAAGAATGATCAGGCCAGTGCCCCTCTGCGGGGTTGGGAGTAGCAGCCGTGCAGGGTTACTCTCTTCTCATCCCATTCCCATCCTCTCCTGCCCTGGCACTGTTCCCCCAGCCCTGCAGTTCTTGGGCTGGCACCACACAGAGCTGCCCTCTTCCTCCAGTGCAGCAGCAGCCAGGTAGCCCTGTCAGCCCCACTTTGTCATTCAGGTGTCTCCTGGAACCAGAGATCTGCCTCCCTGATACTGTGCTCCCCATGGATTCTGTAAAAACACAGTCTCAGAGCTGGCTAGAAACCTCACCTCTAGTAATTCATTCCTTTTTTTTTTTTTTTTAAAGTCAGCTCATTTGTAGCAGAGTCATTTTAAATAAGCTTTTCTTGCTTCATTAAAACCATAACGAGAACCAGAAGAAGAGAAATTTCTCAAATAAGGGCAGGTGACACAGGAAAATGTAGATTCCTTTTCATACACAAAATGGAAAGCATGTGCATGCTGTGTTACCTCTTTTCTTCTTAATGTTACTGTATATTCTTCTTCCTTACTAGAGGGAAACACAGAAGATACCAAGTAGAGACTTTAGGCTCTGTCCTATGTAGGCTATAGTCCAAATGGGGTTGGGAGGAGAAAAGGGCAATGGGGGAAAAGGGCAGAGGAAAAGGAGAAAGTTGCCATGAGAAAAATCGCATGACAGTGTGCATGCAAGTGCATGGATTTCAGCTTCTCTCAGTGTTTTGTTATTAAGAGTGTGTAAGCCAATGCTCTTAAAGAGCACTCCACGAGGGCTGAGTGGAGCTAAGGGAACATGTGTTGGAGCATTGAATAGTCTTTAAATCTCATCATGTACTTCAGCTCTTCATGGCTGGCCCACAAATTATATCTTTGGGCTGCTGCAGTAGTGAAGTAAAAGAAGTACTGGGTGCTGCTGATCTACAGCTATTTTGAGAAAGACAAGTTTTAAGCTAAGCATTTCTCTCATCTTCACCTCTTATTGACTGACAAGGAGGATGGAAGCTGGAAACATTATCACCCAATTTTTTGGGTAGCAGGAGCTTTTTACAGGGTCTGCACCCTCCCACACACTGGGAAAAGCCAGAGAACACGTAACTCAACGTGACACTAGGGCTTGTTTGTATTGCAGAATGTGTCCTCTTGCATTAGTATGTAGAAGAATTTAGACCCAGCCTAGGAAACATCATGAATGTGCATGTTAAGTGTTGATGCTTTGTTATTTAATGAATACACCAAATAAAGTGGACCAAAAGGGTAAGTGCTGTTAGTAGCCCCGAGAACAACAAAGTACTAGTATGTTACAGTGACAACCATTTAGAAATGCACCGTCTCGTCTTTTAATTCTTTTTGCAGTTTGCTCCCTTGCATAGACGTGCTTTGTTTCGTGCTTCAAAGTTCATTTCAGTTCATTCTTGAGTATAATGCAGCTCCTCATAGGCTCCTCAATAATGAATACATCAGAATAAAACTTTAATGAAAAAATAGACAGTGTTCTGATCAGAATTAGACGAAAGCATTTGCTTTCAAGCTCAAGTGGGGGATATTTGGTGTTAAACTTTATGGTTCTATTAGCATTTTAATGAAAAGACTTCCCAGGCATTCCCTAAAGGTAAAGAAATGAGCTGTCTCTTAAAAGCTATATTTTATTGAGAGATGCGACCCAAGATGCAATAAGTGCACTCCTGGGTAAGGAAAAGGACAGTTTGGGCAAAGGCTGAAATTACAGTCAGCAAAGAAGTACACATTTGCTTCTTTCACCAGCTAATAATGTGTGATTTTCCACATGCTGGCCATAACCAGCTGAAGTGGGGTTTTATTCAGCGTGAACATCTGCTTCTCATTGTTCTGACTGAGATATCCCAACTTTTTCTTAAAAAATATAATTTTATTTTTAAAATTTGATTGTATTCTGTCCACTCTGCCTGGATTCTAGCATATACAGCCCTTGATTGTAGATAGGATTATACTGCACATGAAGGATTTCTTGACTTAAATCTTCTGGGAGATCTTCAAGTGCCAAGTGCCCAAATGTCAGGATGACACTCCTTTCATATGAAACAGCTGAGGCTGAGTTTGCTTTTTACTGCACACTCTCTGCTTGCCCTAATGCAAATATAATAGTTTTCACTTTGTGTGTGTGTTTTGTAATTGTTAGTTATGTGTATTTTCTGTCACTGTTAATTAAACAACTGTAACAGGTAATGATGATCTCTTTGAGACATTTGGGCTCTGATTCAGTCCTGTGAGCTCTGCTATTTATTTCACTGTGTCTAGCTTGTACTAGATCTAGTTTTCATTTTAAATGAAGTATGTTGATGATTGTTTTGGGTTTTTTATATAGTTACATAAACTGAATGTCTATAGGACTTGCCAGTGCCGAACTCTGAGGTTCTGTGCTCTTGGTACTTGTGCTATATACTGAATGTTTCTGGAATAATGTGAAGATGCCTGTCCTTGGAATGCACAGCTTACATCTATAGTAATCTCGGAATGAACAAATACCCTCCTTGATAGTTTAGTCAAATCAGGTGAAAAAAGATCCAGCAGAAGTAGGCATGCAGAGAGCTGCAAATTACTTTAAAATAATAATCTCTTTCAGAAGATTTATGTAAGAATTGGATTCTTCTCCCTTCACATTTACAGTCAGACTTTGCTGTCCTGTTCTCCAGCACAAATTTACAAGTATTCCCAACTACAAGACAAGTTCCTTGGGCTTTTGGCTGAAGTTGCTGTTTTACTTTCCTGTAGTATGAATCCACACAACTGTCAATAGTAGAAGTCACACTTTTGGACACTTGTTTCCACTACTTTCTTATGTCAGCACTGAATTTCCCACAGCCACATAATAAATGGGGTTGTAGGGCTCATATAGTAGAAAATAATGTCAGTCTTCTGCCATACTTGTAACTACATGGTTTTATGGTGGGTTAAAGTGGTTGTAACAATGGCACACTGTGAAAATGTAGAGCTGTATCTAGGTCCTAGTCTCTGCTTTGGAAAACTTATTAGTAATTAAGGATTATGCATCACATTCTCAGAATAACCCTCAGATGACAAGTTACCTTCCCCAGAAAGCTGACCATCTGAACTAGCGTGGATGATTTGATATAGTCAAAGGCCATGCAAATATGTAAATAACACCTGTGTAAACACAGAAAAATTTTTTTGCTTTGTCTTGAATTTTAATAATACCTGGTTTTGAGTTGTACCCAAGGTCAGGTTGAATTGGGCTTTCAGCAGCCTGGTCTGATAAAAGGTGTCCCTGCCCTTCGCAGGGATTTGGAATGAGATGATCTTTAACATCCCTTCCAACCCACACCATTCCATGTATTTCCTTGTAGGCAAGAGGTGAGAAGAGGATGGATAGCTGTGGAAGACTATTATAAAAAATTAGCATGGCTTCAGAGGGGAAAGGGTGACTGGGTATCTTCACTGGCAAAGACTTTTCCAGTCATAAGATACCAAATGAAAGGTACTGTTATGACTTGAAAGAAAGATGTTTTATTGAACCGGTCACTAGGTAAATACAAAATGAGGACAGAGTTGTAGGACAGGCACCCCTCTAGCAATAGAGCCTGGTAGCTCAATACAGTTAAAGCAGCATTCACAGCTCAATGTGGATGTGAAGGGGGTATTAAAAGCATTTGTAGTTACAGTGAAACAAACCTTAGAATCCAGACAAAGTCCTGAAAGCCAGGTCAGAGTTAAGATTTGAGCATGATCTTAGCAATTGGGCAAAAATCACAGGTAGATTTTTCAAAGCTGTTTTTGAAGTAGAAGACCAAGGGATGAAGGTAGAAAGGAAGGCAAGGCTTAGGCTGTAACCATCAAATTTTATAATTAGTTTTAATATCTTTTTTGGTAAAAAGTCATCACCTGATTTAAGGATTTGTCATTCTTTTTGTGGAGAGAGATAAAAAATGCATGTTTGATATCAAGGAGTGTCTACAAAGGCTTCTGTCCAACAATATCAAACAATTTCTGTTGCTGTAACAGTTTAATTTGAAAAAAAAGTTTCTCCTAGAATAGATTTTATTTTTATTTTTATTAAACCTTTCTCTGCACAGGCAGGGAAATTATATGTGGTGAGGGAGAATGTTCAGGTCATAATTACCTCTCTTCCAAACTGAAATATAAAGTAGCAAATCAGCACCTCTAAGGACTTGTGCTAAGGCCTGCTCAGAGAGGTCAGATTGACTTTGGAAAAAGTATCTCACCTCTTCAAGAATTGCAGAATCATTAAGGTTGGAAAAGACCTTTCAGATCACCAAGTCCAACTATTAACACTGTACGGCCAAGTCCACCCCTAAACCATGTTCCCAGGTGCCGTATCCGTGTCTTCTAATACCTCCAGGAATGGTGATTCTCCACTTTCCTGCACAGCCTGTTCTAATGCCTGACCACTCTTTCAGTGAAGAAATTTTTCCTAATATGCAATCAAAGCCTCCCCAGGCACACCTTGAGGCCATTTCATCTTGTCTTTGTTGCTTGTTAAGTGGGAGAAGAGACCAATCCCCACCTGGCTACAACCTCCTTTCATGTAGTTCTAGGGAATGATAAGGTCTCCCCTGAGCCTCCTTTTCTCTGAGCTGAATACCCCCAGCTCAGTTAGCCACTCCTCATAAGGAGTGCTTCAGCCCCTTCCCCACCTCTGAGCTGCTGGAGTGTGTCCAGAGGAGGGCAACAATCTCTTTCCTGTAGTCAGGTGCCCAAACTGAACACAGGATTTGGAGTGCAGCCCCACCAGTGTCAAGTGCAGAGGGACAATCACTGTCCTGGTTCTGCTGGCCACACCATTCCTGATACAGGCCAGGATGCCTTTGGCCTTCTTGGCCACCTGGGCACACTGCTGCTGGCTTGTGTTCAACTGCTGTTAACCAACACCTCCAGGGCCTTTTCTGCCAGGCCTCTTTCCAGCCACTCTTCCCCAAACCTGAGCACTGCATGGGGCTGTTGTGATCTAAAGGCAAGACCCGAAACTTGCCCTTGTTGAACCTAACGCAATTTGCCTCAGTTTATCAATCCACATCCCTCTGCAGAGCCTTCCAAGCCTCCATCAGATCAATACTCCCATTCCACTTGATGGTGTCTGCAAAATGACTGAGCACGCTCTTGATTCCTTCCTCTGGATTGCTGATAGCTGAAATACTGAACCTGAGGGAACCCCACTAGTTACAGGCAGCCAGCTGGATTTAACTCCATTCCTCACTCTGGTCTTGTCCAACCCATGAGCAGCCAGTTTTTCCAGCAGAATGCTGTGGGAAACAGTCGAAGGCTTTACTAAAGCCCAGGAAAACAGCTTCCACAACCTTTTTCTCATCTGGCTCCTGCCTTGATTACCTTCTCCATGAAGTCTGAAGAAAAAGTCTGTGGTTTGTAAAACTTCCTAGTGCTTTTTTGGGAATAGAGAAGTGTTTCCAGCAGAGATGAGAGAGAAAAGGAAGCCTGAAATCAAAACTGGTCATACTAGTGGTACAACCAGTTAAGGAGGTAAACTGGTTAAAAGGTTTCTTTTTGGTTCCCATAAGCAAAATTAAGCTCAAACCGGACCAGATGCCGGATTTCAAAACTATTAAAGGATGTTTATTAATTATAAAGCTAAAGCATTGTGAAAGAGGAGGAAAAGACAGAGAAGAGTTGGAAAGATGAAGCTAAGATTACTTGAGAAGCATAGAAAAGTTACCAAACCACTAATTTGCTACCCGACAAAAATGTGATGTGTGTAGGGAATGAGTCCATTCCCCTCCCCCCAGAAGCTGGATGCAGCCTGGCATGTGTGTTTGTCGTGTCTGCATTGCTCAGCAGCGCTGGCACTCAGTTCGAGGAGAGAGAGAGGGTTCTGGCTTGCCTCGGTTCAAATCTCCCGCGGGGAGTGGGAGTCTGCTCTGCATGTCTGCCAGCCACGTGTCGGGCAGTGAGTCGCACTGGATTCAAAGCTCTCTCTGCAGAGTGAGCTACGGCAGTGACCTGGAAGTCAGGCTTTTGGAGGAATGCAGGGTAGGGTTTGACTCACATGAGAATTGGCAGCTTTGCTCCCTGGAGACTGGTTCTTCTCCGTCTCGGCTGCTGCAGCAGGCACTCGGGAGTCTGGTGGCTTTTCCATGGTGGTGGTGAAGGAGCAGCGGTCAGCAGCAGCAGGCAAAGCGAGGAGGTGAGGGAGGAGGAGGAGGTGATGGAATGACCTCCTTCAGAGAGCAGAGACCCTGTCCCCTCCTTTCGTCTCCCCCTAACTACGTAGCAACTGTTTCGAGCTGCTTTCTTGTAGGGCTTGCTGTACACTGGTGTGAGCTAGATGGTTTTTGGCACATAGCTCCTTTGGTGTTTTAGGCAATAAGGGAGCCCTAGGGTGTATTGTTTAAAACACCTTTTGAGGTCCACCAGAGAGAAAAGCAAATTTTTTGCATTTTTAAATATAATTAAGACATTACAACTAGCAAGGGAGAGAAAGAATGAATAGTACAGCAAATACCTGGACATAAAGGATGCACAGACGGGAGAATAGAGGGGCAAAAGAGCCAGAGTAAGGTGGTCTGCAGACCTTATGCTGACTTGAGGTGAGCCCACAAACATGCAGCGTGACCAGGTTCAGCTCTGGGGCTGGTGAGGTGGTGCAGTGGCTGGGCAGTCTCTACTTCTGCTTTCTCCAAATGAAGGGCGTGCATCCCTGGACTGCAAACATCACTTCCAGTGTTCCTCATAGCTGAAGAATCAAGAGGCAAAGTGACAGAAAAGAGGAGAATGGAGCAGATAGCATTAGGAGCTGCAAAAAAGAACTTCAAAAGAGAACAAATGAAAGAAAAGGGGGGAAGAGGTGTAAGGAATAGCAGTCTTACCAAGCAAGTTAAACGAGCCTTTATAATGTCACTTCTTCCTCTAAGCATCCATAGATTTAGGGAGGAAAAAGATCCCTAAAAAAGGAGATAGAAGGGAGAAGGACTCTTTGTGCAGCTCGTGCTGTTCAAGGAAATAGGAATTCTGGGTTTAAAATCAAATATACTGCAAAAGAGGTATTTAGATAAATTAATCTGTAGTTTACAGAAAAAAATAAATTGACAGCTTGCTTATTGCATTTTGTGAGGAGCGTGCACAACTGTTGGGCTAATGTAAAAATGGCATTTCAGTAATAATTATGGATATCTTGCTTCAGCCTCATTTAGAAATCTGTAATTGAAGTGATAGATATAGTGCTTATAAATAGTTTAGGTTTGCTAATGCAATAATGAGCAGTTCTCTCATTCTCTCCAGTTTTCCCCTTTCCTGCATTTTTTTTGCTCCTGAAACATTTATTTATTTTTTAAAACTCACTTACCCTTCCCTGCTGCTGACCAAGGGCATTCCTGGGGATATGTTTTGCCACACTTACTATGGGTTTATGCCCTGGGAGCTTGGTCCCTTGCTGTTGGGTGGGTGTCACAAAAATGTAGAAGCTAAATGGAGCAGGTGTACACAAAAAATACAGAGTTGTAACAGGTTGGGGAAGATATGTGCAGACATGCACTGCCTGCCTGGTGAGAGGGTGGTGGGTGGGTGGAAGTGCAGCTGAGTGAGGGGCTCATTGCTGATGGTGAACAGCAGGAGGGGATGAAGACTGGAGAGGACAGAATGAGAGGAAGAGAAGGGGTGGAGGAGGCAATGCAGTGTGTAATGGATTAGCAATTCAGTGTAGCAAATCTCGGTAGTGAAGAGAGTGGTGATAAATGGCTCAAGAGATGAGGAATAAAAGGATAATTGCATCATGTACACTTCAGTACTAATAAAGTCCAGGGAAGAAGGAGGAAGTAGGAATGAGTACTAATGAAGTCCAGGGAAGGAGGAGGAAGTGGGGATGAGAAACTGTGGGTACAGCAGTGCTGTATTCCCCTGCAAACAACCTCTTCAAACAGATGACTTTTTGTGTGTGTATTCTGCCATTCAGTTCTCCCTAGTCATTAGAAAACTCCAGGCAAGTTCTTTGCACTTGCAAAGCAAAAGTAAATGAATATTGGCCTGAGATCTTTATGTACCAAAGGAGTACGAGACCAGCTGAAGGAAGAAATATGGGCTGATACGGGATACAGGCTGAGGAGCTGCTGGAAAAGACTACTTCGTGTGCTGTCACCAGGATTGCCTAAAGGGCTGCCTGAATGTAATGTCTGAAGACTTTGTTAGTGTTTTACTGGTGGTTTAGGTGTAGCTAATATGTTTCTCATTTTCTTTAGGATCTACTTAAGGAAGCTCTTTTAATATCTCTTAAGCACTGACTAGTAGCCACATAGCCATAACCTGTAGTCTCAATACTGCATAAGCATTTAAAAAAAAATTCTAAGGACTTCTGCCCCTCAGAAAATTTCTTCACTCGCAACAAATATGTACAAAATCATCACACCACCTGCCCCCAGCATCTCTCATTTTGTGTTCTTGTGCATAGGCAAGGTAGGATGTGAGTTGTTGTTATATGATTTTTAGGTTTTTCATGAACAAGAGTAAAGAGCATCCAAACATCAAACTGAAGGACAGAATGGAACAAGCTCATAATGACTGGAAAAGAATACTTGTCTTTGTTCATTGTGAAATGGTTGTGGGTGGAATCTGAGTGTGACAACTCACTCTTCATGGCAATGGCTTCCCCCTTTGTCTGTAAGGAGGATGAAAAATCTTCAGAAGTAGGGACAAAGTGCATGGAACACAACAGCAATGTATTTTAATGTTTTGGTGTTGAAAGCATTGTTAATGTGACTTTTGCTCTTCGCTGTCATTAGTGGGAAATGTTTCCAAATATTGGCAGTGTCTTAGATTCTTTGCTTTGAACTGCAAAACTGGTAACCTCTTGGAGCTGCCAAAGTCAAGCACTAACTCAGAGGTCTCTTAGTGAAATATTGAATCAGTCAGGCTCAGAGCTATCAGTAAAAGCAATGTTTCACGTGTAGTAGATCTTGGGGGGGGGAAGGAAATTCGCAAATACTTATTCTTCTTAATTACAAAATTGCAAAGGAAAATAGGATTTGAGTTGTTTTCTGTGATGTTTTTTTATAGATTTGTTTAATCTGCAGGCTTATTACTTAACTCTGTATGTGGATAAGCCAGGATCGGGCCTCTGGTGCCACCTCTTTCTGCTCTCATGGAAGTAAATGGAAAAGAAAATTTCCACTGACATCACTGAAAGTGTGATTTGGAGCTGAATTACCTTTTGAAAGCAGGGGCAAAAAAGGGTATCTTATCTGACTACAGTAAATGTGGAAAGTATGACTTGGTTTCCTCAAGATGTGAAGAACACCCCCTTCTCTTTGCATCAGAACAAGCTTTCTTAATGCATGAATTTCCCAGACCAAAATTGTCAAAGAGAGATTATAGATGGGCAAGGAGATTAGAGTATTTAAATAGGAGGAAACCAAAAATGTAAATTCAAGAGGCAGATGTCTGCCCATAAGGATATTCACAGTATTCACAGTATAGATAAGGCTGGAAAGGACCTCAAAGATCATCTAGTCCAACCTATAGTCCAGCTAACCTGGCATCTACATCTAGATCATATCGCTCAACACCTCATCCAGCCTACTCTTAAACACCTCCAGGGTTGGCGAGTCAACCACCTCTGTGGGCAACCCATTCCAAATCTGGATCACTCTTTCAGTAAAAAAACTTTTCCTAATATCAAGTCTAAACTTTCCCTGCTGAAGCTTAAGACTATGACCTCTCATCCTTTCTCCAGAGACCAAGGAGAAAAGACNATGGGGGACACCACTAGTAATAGGTCACCAACTAGATGAGACACCATTTACCACCACTCTCTGGACTTGACCATCCAACTAGTTCCTAACTCAGCAGAGAATATTCCTATCGAAACCCCTTGCTGCCATCTTCCCCAGGAGTATATCATGGGAGACTGTGTCAAATGCTTTATTGAAGTCCAGGTACACCACATCCACAGCCTTCCTCTCATCCACCAGGTGAGTTACTTGATCATGTTGTAGTGTTGCAGGGTGGGAAACTACCTGAGTGCTGCTGTGTGACTTGTGAGCTCCTAACCATGGCACGTTTTTATGCTCTTGATGAAGGGCGCGTGTAAATGATGGGTCCATGATGTGTGTTTCTTGTGGGATTTAGGGTTTGTTTTGGTTTGATTTTGTTTGTTGTTTTTAAACAGACAAGATGGAGAATACTTCCCTGCAATGGCTGTTGCATCCCTCCTGCTTGGATTACATGCAAGGCCCTCTGTAAGATAATGACAGACCTTTTATGTATACTATTATATGTTCTTTCTTTCCACAAGCAGAGCTGGTTATTCAATTTCAGTGTCCACTAAAGCAATCTCCAAAAGCAGTTAAAATAAAACTCATTACAGTGTGCATGTGATATGGTATGTTTAGAATCCTGAGAATGTGCTGCAATAAAACTTTTGCTGGCTTTCCTTCTCCTCGACAGCAGATAACAAAATTTACATTTCCACTGTGTATAAGAAACCGAAAAGATGAATCCCTACAGACTGGAGTCTGAGGACCATTGTTTCTTTGTGTGCTGAGTAGTAGTTATTTATTTGTGAGAGAAATCCAGAAGTCACCTCCAAGGGTGAAATCTGTATTTCTTGAAGATGAAAATAAGCATTCTGTGACTGACAAACAGCTGAGTTTTCTACAAAAATTGACTGACATTGTTCCCCCACCTTTTATTTTACCACTTGGTTCTCCTGAGCAACATGAAAATATCTTTGGCTTCTGTTCCCTGTTCTTGGGATACACTCTCCTTCACAGAGGTTGGGCTGGTGTTTGCATAAAGATGCTTATACTGGCAAATCTTACCCGATTTAGTGCAAGGTGGCCATGGCTGAGATAGCACAGGCCTTGTTAATACTTAACAGTGAGTAAACAAGACAGGTCATATCCATTGTTACTACTTATGTCCAAATGTAGTGCAGCATCCTCAGCTGACAAAGGTCAGGTGAAAAACACATCTGTTCTCTGTGACAGGGACTTTTTGTTTTCTGTAAAAGATGCAGAAACACTGGATTTCCCAGGTCTTGAGGGCTGTGTAAGCAGAGCATACTGCCAAGGAGAGAGGCTGTACATACTAAATATCAGTTAAAGTGAGAAATCCCTGTGCCACAGTTCATCCTGGATGCTAGCAACTAGACATACTTGGAAGGGACAGATGAGGTAAGAGATGGCCTGGTTTGATTCAGTTACTATAGTTTGGTTTATTTTTACCATGCAGTTGTTTCATTATGGGCTTTCATTTTCCCAGTGAATGATAATCTTCTCCTTTGTTTTGTTACCTTGTGGATAAAGTTGCTGCACTTCGACATCACTTGCCTCCTAGAAATGTCAGCTTTTGTAGTCACACTTGGAGAATTTGTGACAGCTGTTTGAAAGAGAACTTTTCTGAATAAATTGACAACTGCAGAAACATAAAGTATCTATAGTGAAGCCTCTTGAATTTTTTTGTAATTACTTGTTTCGGCATGTTAAAACACATACCTCTCTGGTGCTGTACCTATCTTGGCTTTCCACTAGAAATCCAGTCGTGCTCGATAGACTCCATTAAAAATGCCACGCAATTCCCTCTTCACTGCCTAACTGTCCCAAAAGAAACCAACCTCACAACCAGAGACATTGTCCTGGCTATGGGGCAGACTAGCGAGACAAAAACCAACAGAGTCCATCCCCAAAGCCCCTTATAGAAATTCCTCAGTTGTAAAGCTCCACCTTTGTGGAGTAGAAGTTTGGTGCATGCAGAAGGACAATGGTTGAGTTAGGCACTCGGACCTCTCAGAGTCCATATTTCAAACCTAAATGTGGTAACCTGAGGTCTGCTCTTGGGGGGACCATGGATCAAAAATACCAGACTCCACTTGTGCATCCTTTCTGAGCTGTAACACCTCACAGCACCTGCAGCCTTGACAGTAGAGTAGTGCAGGGCACATTTTGCTGAGTGTGTTTTATTAATCTCAGAATACCCTGGTGATGGATGAAGGTGTATCCAAGTGTAGCCACCAGACATGAGAAGCGAAGCGCTCTTATTGTTAATGTGTCAAAGTAAGCCTCGAAAACAACTTGGCACCCCACTAGATTTTCAAGTTGTGGACTTTACTAACAAACGAAGTGATGAGCAGGCTCCAGCTGGTCAGCACGTATGTCACATACTTGGTCCTCCCAGTGGCCTCCGTCTAGTGCAGAGGGGGTATCAGCCACTGTACATTGACCAGGGCTGAAGTTTTGCCCATTGCTGAAATGTTGCTGCATGTTGTCAGCTGCTAACTACCTATCAGAGGTGGGGAAAACCTCTTGATCAAAGTGTTTAGGACCTACTTTTGCAGATATCTGGCTTCTTCCAACCTGTAGGCCTATCAAAGAAAAGGGTGCCTGCTAATAAGCATGCCAGATCCAGCCTCAATCTAGCAGAACTTCAGGATCATTTGACATAAAAGATGCTATGTGTGACTGTTATAAACTATTTGTTTGAATTCTGCATAAAGACAGCTAAATCAACACTGTAATCAGGAGGTGATCCGGGCTGGCTTGCAGGTTTTGAGAGCACTGTTCTCTGTTCTTTCCAGTATCACTTAAAAAGTATTCTCTAGCTCGTGCTTATGAACATAATCTTCCAAATGTGAAAGGAATCTAAATTGGCACAGTGCAGCTTGTCAGAATCAGCACCTAGTCTGCAGCAGGAGCTTGGGAAGGATGTGAACTGCCTTTGTTCTTTGCAGTGGGGATGTTAATGCTGAAGTTTATGATAATGTATTTGCCAGCATTGTTAATTATTCCACTGGAAGGAAGGAGCTGGAGAGTCTGCACATTTTGCTGTCAGTAAGGGGTTTGTTTTGGCATTACAGTTTGGCATCTCAAATAAGGGGTGTCTGAGAGAGGCCTGTTTTCTTGAGGGATATGTGGGGCTGTGGGAGGGGCTCTTTTCACTCCCTGATTTGTGTCTTCGTTCCCCTTTGATACATGTACATAGGATTCTTCTGGAAATTTGGATGAACAAGCCCTCAGTGCTTATGGTGTTAAAGAAATTATTTTTTTCCAGTTGATCCTCACAATTGTGAAGCTCATTAACCTGAACGGCTCAATTAGCCAAATGCTAACATGCTGCCAGCTCTGCTGCTGCTGTCACTGGTACCACTCCAAAAATGTTGTGTTTCATGCATATGCTTTAAATGTGCTACTTCTGTTTTTCTCTGGGGGAAAAGATCAAGCATATACATTAAAAAATCTAGATATATATCCTTGCAGTAGAACTGAAATAATACTGAGTATTACCTGCCATAATACCAACTTGGTCACTGGCTTGAAGAACTGTGTGTTTGAGTCATTTATTTATTTAGAGTAAGAAACTTTTACTGTGGAGTGAGAGGATTACTGCAATTAGCAGAGTGAAATTCATGTGCTTCTCTTTGTTGTGGTGTTAATGAACATTTCAATTTTATTTGAATGTTTTAGAGCACATTTTGAAATAGCTGTATAGATTTTAAAAATAGCTGTTTGGATTAAAACTTGTTGGTTTCACTTATTTTATCTCTGTTGTGTGTTCCCATTCAGATCCTCAGCTCAGATGTTACATCTTGTTTTCATTATGTTGCCCATGCTCAGGACAGGGTAGTCACATTGGTTCAGAGCAGTGATAAAGAAAAGCCTGGGCTTGGCCACAGTGTATGACTCTACAGGTTGAATGTGAGCATTACATTGATGTGAGGTCTGATCAAAACAGGGTTTGCTTTTATCTAGTTTCACAACATGATTTTAATGATAGGGGTCTTTGCAATTGTTATTGTTGGGTAAGTGCCCAAAGCACTAATTTCTTTAGTTTACCCAGTGAAGCTGTAAAATGAAACAAATCAGACAAAAACTAGCTTGTGCTTCAGGTTTCCAAAGACATACTGTATAATTTGGATTTTTGATGTGAGTTCTCCGTACCTGACCAATGAGACAAAATGCATATGGTTTGTTTGGATTAGCTTTTCCTCTCTTTTTCTTAGAAGAATAAATAAAGCTACCCCCTTTTTGTACCTCAGGGCTATTCTGTGTTGCCAGCTTCTTTCCCAAGTGTTCCAGGATCTCTCTCAATAGTAAGCTTTTGTTTTAGAAAGTAAAATAAAAAACTATAAAGAAAGTTTATATTCCTTGGGTTATGAAAATAAGAATCCAAAATGTCAGTTTGTACACTGACTGATTATTCTAAATACTCAGAGTGTGCCTTCCCAAGTAGTAGGAGTCATATTGTATGGAACACCGTTTTGTGTAAAATTAGGCTCTTGAGGACAAGCTTACCATAAAAGTTGTTGTCTATGTTCATCTGCCTTTAGAAATGGGGGTGCTGGAAGAGTCTCTGCTTTTGCCTACCTCTGTGTTTTTTTAAGGTTTGGTAACTCTTCTGAAGCGCGACTCTGCTCCTGTTGTTTCCTATAGGGAAAGATAAACCATGAAGTCATTTGATGTAGCCAACAAGTTTGCTGTACTTTTTTTCAGACAGGCAAAGCTAAGCATCTGAGAGACTTACCCAAGGGGAGTACTGTCAGGGAGTCTGAGAAGTAATCAGGTTTGTGTGTGTTAAGCCTCCTGAAGTATGTGCTGTAGCAATGCTTGGCTGCATCCAGCCAGACCAAAGTGTTAGGTGGTAGCCACAAATGGAAGGACCCAGCCCTGCAAATAAAAGCCAAGTGGTGACGGAAGGGCAAAGCTATCTTCGTGCTCTGGACTTTCAAGTCTGCAGTATCAGTTGTAAGAAATATTTTTACCTTTGACTTGTCTCACTCTCTCTTGACCTTTCTCTCCTGATGTGCACTTTTGCTAAACACTTAGTTGGTAAGGGGACTGGGGAAATGACAGCACGTTAGAGGTGAAGTGTTTCCATTAATTTCACACTCCAGCCATGCCACTCTGCAGAACAGTACATGTAGAACAGCCTGTCGGCCTCTTTTGCAAAGCATGCCATTTAAATTTACCTCCAACCCACACAAACCAGGTTCTAGCATTTTCTCAGTGCATTTTTATTGAGAATTATTTGTATTAGCAACACTTTCTCATAAACAAAGGCTAAAAAATACTACTGTGATGTGTCAAAGCACGGTGTGTATGTCAGCCTTCATCATCTACTTCTGTTACAGGGGTAGATCTCTTACTTGGATTATTTATCACACCTATAAAGGGCAGAAGCAGTGGGATGGACTCCCGTGTGCTCATCAGTGACTCAGACCCTTGTGCAGGCTGCTGCATTTGCAGCAGCAAATATGCATGGAGTGAAACTTTGTTTCTGACTTGACCTGATCCTGTGTTTTGTGTTCCAGTCTTAAGTAATCAGTTTTGTGAGGCAAGATGGAATGTAGCAGTTTAATTATGATGAAACTGTTGATATCATACCATCTTGCCTTCCTTCCAACTCTACTTGTAGCTGATACACAACGTAGGCCGTATATTAATTTTTTTAATTTTAAATTAAAATTTAATTTAATTTTAATTAATTTATTTTTTCTACATTGATAAGTTTAAAGAAATGAGATGAGGATTTCTGGTTATGCACTTACCTTGAAGTTTGCTGGTTTGAAGTGCAGAGGATAGCACGCTGGTGTGTGAAACACCCAGTGTGTATCACAGGTCACCAGAGAATGGAGGGACAAAGACAGCAGCACCTGGGTGCAATACACTGCTCTCTGCATGGGGTATAGCTGTCATTATCTGCTGGAACTGCTGTGAAAGGCCACCAGCTACAAGCTGGGACACAAGAAGCTGCTCAGGGCTGGCTCCCTCCTGCTGAGCCTTCAAGGCTCCATGAAGACTGACATTGGCCAAAATCTTGAAGAAGGTTGTCCATGTTTTGCACAGATTCCTACCCCACATCAATCCTTTTTTTGATGTGCTCGTTCTGAAACGATCCCATTCAGTGCCATTCCTTGAGAGCATGCCCTCAGCGCTGGGCAGAGCTCAGGTTTTGTGGTAGGTTTCAGTGAAGAGAGCTGGGTGATGGTCACCTGCAGGATCCCATGCTGCCAGTCAAACAGAGCTAATTTCTGTGTGTTTTCCGGTGCATCTCCACTCACTCACACCCTATCTTTCCTTGTGCTTTATCTCACCTCACTCCAGCAGAGTTATTTATCTTACCAGTTTAGAAATGAGTACGGGAGATACAGTTATACCCCTTCACTTGTGAGGAACGGGTCATGCCAAGGCTCTTGCAGAACATCAAATTAGCAAACTCGCGCAGGTCATTAATATGCATGCAGGGCACGCCCATTGCTCCACCCCCCCACCACTCTGGAGCACTGCGAACACTTTTCTGCTCCTCCCCATGGGCTCTCTCAGCACAGGGGAGCAAAGGGAAGCGTTTCTGAGCACTCTTTTATTCGGGACACCCCCCGAGAATCCCTGGGCTTCTCTTCGGCAATGCTGCTGTGACCGCGCGTGTTTGCAGCCCAAAACCCGTGCCGCTGCTCCCCCCCCAGCCTCCCGCCAGCTGTGGTGCTCATGCCTGCCGCGTCCTGGCCCCATGTGGTGTGAGTGGGCTGCAGCAGCAGAGTGAGCATGCCCTGAGGCACTTTCCTTCCCCACCTGTAGCCATGGAAATAGCAACATACATCCGGGGGACGGGTCAGTTTCCCGGCTGCACTTAGAGTAACAGGGGACAGCATGACTCAGCCCTCCCTACGGGACCAAGCCAGTCCCGCCCCACAGCGAGTGCCGGCAGCGCCCCTCGGCGGAGCAGAGGCACTGCGCATGCATCAGCCAGGGAACCTTGCAAATGCCTGAGGCAAAATTGCAATAAATTTTCCTCGCAAATCTGCGAGGTCGTAATGGAGGGGTTGCAATGCAGCGGGGGTACAATGCTTTGTATTTTCTGAGCAAAGATTCAGAGAGATATCTAGAGCTGCGTTCTGAACATTGCATACAAGCAAAATAAAGGAAGGCAAATGTCTGCCTTCCCCCCTCAAACTTTAGATTATAAATTCAGCTAAAGAAAACGAGTTGATTCCTTGCCTGGTGACTAGCTCTGGTTTGTTGTAAGTCTGTGCACAGAAACATTGTAGCTAAGAGCATGCCAGACTTTGTTTGCTGGTTGGTTGGATATTTATGTCAGGTTGCCAGGCAAATTCATATACATACTGCTATGCTGCAGGCAAGGTCTTGGGGGTGGGAGAGATGGGTAAACATCTTAGAAAGATCTAAAGGTGTAGGAAGAGGTTGAAGGAAAAGAATGAGGAGCTGGGTTTGCAAGTTGTAAAACTGGCATCTATTTTTGTCTTCTGTTGCTGAAGCAGAGGTGTACAGGGCTGAGCTGTTCTGCAGCACTGCCAGCATCGCACCTGTGCTGTTCTGTACCTGTGTGCCGGGAGCAGACAATATCTAATGGAAAACTTCACAAACTGAAGTGTCCCTGGGATGTGATTTGAGTTTGTGTCACTGCTTGGACAAGTGCATGTTTATGGAGTCCTGCGTGCTCCAAAAGTATAATAATTTCAGTAAAAGTCTCTTCTGCTAGTGCAAACCACAAAAAAGTAATTAAATAGACATAAATCTCTCTATGCTCCATGCAACAGTTCCCTTTCTCACCCTCATTTGCCTTCTTTCTCCAGCCTGTGTGTCACTTGTCAGATTCAGACCTGCAGTTTATGACACAGGACGATTTTCTAATCACAATTTTGAGTGCCTGGGAAAAGCTGGAAACTCCCTCTGTGTTTGCAAGTGCATGCTGTGCTTTACTAGAAGACAAAGTGTGCAAGCTAAAGCAGTGATGTTCTGAAACAAAAGTTAAATCAGGGAACAGAAATAAAGACCAATATCAATCTTTTATATGTTTAGTTACCAAACAGCATCTCCTTTGTCAGCAGCACATGTAACAACTACAAAACAGAGCTGTCCCTCAGTTTTTGTTACTGTATATGACAGAGCATTCTGTTCTTCTGTTCATTTTCAAAAATACCTGAAATAATTATAAATATTTTTAAGCAAATAGCCTTTTTTTTTTGGTAGCAAATATAATTGCTAGATAAACAGCGTGGTTGCAAAATGCTGAGGTTTAGCACTTTTCTGGACAAGCTGTGTGTGGTTTTGAGACAACCAGCATATGGGAGACTGTCAGCAAACCACTATCAAAGACATTTGTGACTCATACCAATGGAGAGTTTTGAAAGGGAAATCATGTTAGGTAATCACAGCCTTAGCACATCAGGGAAAGTGTGTTTTTCAGCTATTGCTCTTTTGTCCTTTCTCAGACTTGGTTGGAAATCAGTTTGATTTCATTCTCTTTTGATATGAAAATTAGAAATTTGTATTTTCAATTTATTGTTATTTTTATTTCTCTTTTGGAGAAAGGCAAGCAGAGTTTATTTGATACAAAAGATTCACATTTATCTAAGCATGCGAGAAACATTCTTTACTTTTTTTAAGGTGTGAAAGGTGAGAAAGTAGGATCCTTATAGCTACTAAACATCCTCATGAGCAGGTAGGGCAGGTACATAGAGTTAGTTTACTTTCAGGAGAAATAAAGCAGTTTCTTGTGTGGAAAAATTAGAGGGGCAGAAATTCTTATGAAAACAAATTCTGGAAATAGCCCAAGGGAGAGGTAGCTCCCAGTTTATTTATGAAAGCTCATAATGAAATGGCAGATAACAAGCTAGCATGATGTACAATCTGGAGGGATGAACCTGTACTTGAGATTTGACAACACTACTCTTAAAAATATTTATTGCTGCAATTTAAGTAGAGAGTACCAAGAGAAGTAATGTTTTCTTTCTGTCACTTGGCCTTCACTATAACATAAAAACAAGTAATTTAAATAGAAAAGGTTCAAGTAACCATCTTGCACATTAGTATTCAATTTAGTGCACAGCCAGATAGTGCTTAAGTGTTCTTCCTTGGCCTTGAGTGGGAGGCTGGGTACGTGTAGCCCCTGTGCTGCCCCTGTATTTTCCTTTCCTGCAGCGCCAAGCAGTATCCACAGTGTACCCTTGGGTATCTGTGGACAGTGTTACTTCTTATGTTAATTGACAAATCAGGTAGGTTAGAAGCAGGATTGTTCTGTATTATATATTCTTGATATTAGGAAGAAATTCTTTACTGAAAGGGTGATCCACCATTGGAATGGGCTGCCCAGGGAGGTAGTGGAGTTACTGTCCCTGGAGGTGGTTAAGAGTAGGCTAGATGAGGCACCCAGTGCCATGGTTTAGACGATGGGTTTTGGATAGGTTGAACTTGAAGATCTCTAAGGTCTCTTCCAACCTTACCTACATGATACTATGATACTGTGTCTGGACAAGATGACTTTTGTTATCTTCAGTCTGAACTACATGCAAATTCCCAGATGTATTTCTGCAAAGGGGCAGGTCTGTCCTGGGGCAATAATTGGATTGCAATTACTCAAGTAACTGTTACATACCTTTCTTCTTATGAAAGAAAACACTTATACGCGAAAGACCTGTTGCCATTTTTACCCAACAAATTGGAGGACTGGGCTATCACCAACCACATGAAGTTTAACAAAGCCATGTGCCGGGTTCAGCACTGGGATGGGGCAACCCTGCTTGTATAGCCTGGGTGCAAAAGGCTGGAAAACAGAGCTGTGGAAAAGGACCTGGGGGTCTTGTTCAATGGCAAGTTGAACATGAGTCAGCAGTGCCCTGGCAGCCAGGAGGGCCAACTGTGTCCTGGGGGGCATCATGCAAAGCATCGCCAGCCGGTCAAGAAAGGGGATTGTCCTGCTCTGCTCTGCGCTGGGGTAGCCGCACCTTGAATATTGTGGCAGTTTTGGTCACTGCAATATAAGAAAGATATTAAACTATCAGACAGTGTCTAAAGAAGGGCAATGAAGATGGTGAAGGGCCTTGAAGGAGCGGCTGAGGTCACTTGCTCAGTTCTGCCCGGATAAGAGGAGACTGAGGGGAGACCTCATTGCTCTTCAACATCTTCACAAGGAAAAGTGGAGGGGCAGATACCAATCTCTTCTCTGTGGTGACCAATGCCAGGGCCTGAGGGAATGGCCTGAAGTTGTCACAGGGGAATTTTAGTTTGGATGTCAGGAAAAGGTTTTTCACCCAGTGGGTGGTTAAGCGCTGGATCAGGCTCTCCAGGGAAGTGATCCCAGCACCAAGCTTGTCTGAGTTCAAGAAGCATTGGGACCATGCTCTCAGGCACACGGCGTGATTCTTGGGATTATCTTGTGCAGGGCCTGTAGCTATACTCCATCCTTGTGAGTCCCTTCTAATTCAGCATGATTCTATGATAAAAAATCATCAGTGCAGTAACAGGTCTGCATGTTAAAGGGCTCGGTTGTCTTTAAATTTTCTTCCTTTTTTCTTTTTTAAATTTTCTTTCTGTTGAAGATAGTAGTAAATTTCTTCATTGCAAATTATGTCTTCTTTATTTTTAATCTGCTGGTAAAATAAAATGGTACTTTTTCCAGTGACCTGGAAGTGGGCATTGACAAAATTGACATGTTAGTTGCTTTTAATGACTTAATACTTTCTGACATTAACTTTCTTAACTTTTCTTGGTGCTTCCTCATTACTAAAGACTAAACAAAATATTTCATGTTACTGACTGAGCTTCTGATCCTGCAGTTTTCCTTTTGCAAGACTTGCATTGTAGCTGTCGGGCATTAGGGTTGCCTTGGTCAATCACAAATAAATTTGCTTCCCATGGTTCCATTTGAGCCCAAAACAGAACAAAACATGAGTAGATCCAGATGAAAGCATCGTCAGAAAACAAGGCAAGGTATTGTTTGATGGCACATCCAAGTGCCAGGAAGCCAGGGAGTTCACATGGGGAGGAGCTAGTCAGGGACAGGTCATAAGGGGAGCACCTGGAGTGATATTGCAGCATGAACAGGGCAGTCCCTTCCCTTAGACACCCAGCTGAGACAGGCACTTGGGCACAGGATCTGCCAAGATAGTTTGTGAACAGAAAGATGCCAGCAGTGCTAAGAGGCTGAAAGTGGGTTTTTGGTGTATAAGCTCCTGTTTGACAACTGTGTGTGTGGCCAAACATGAAGTACTCTGTAGCCTGACCCCATAGCTCTGAATCCCATAGAAGAGTTTGGGGTTGCTTCCTATAATACCTGAGATTTTGATTTTTTAATTTATTATGTACGTATTTTTAAGTGCTTCCCAAGAAGAGACAATAGAAACCAAGAGCTGACTACTTACATTTTAAAATGAGAAGCTATGTATTTCCATGTGGTTTCCCAGCAGTAGTCCAGTCACATACCAGGTCTAATTTTTACGCTCCTGCCTCAGTTTTATGTCCTGAGATCAGTGCTGTCTCACTCTCCCGCTTCCCAGATCTGCAAAGGATGCATTAAAACTGTAGTTACCTCCTTGTCTGCTTCTTCTTGTCACAGTTCAGTTTAATATGTTGGCATTATTAAAAACCTAATCGAGGCTGCTACTCAGCATGACTGCAGGTACCTCCTCCTGGTTCAGAGCTTTTGCTATATGTCCTCTCTCACAAGTGCAAGCCTAGCAATCATAATGAACAAAAATCTCACAGAAAAGCATACTGGAAAAAAGGTGAAAATGCCTTGGAGTTTCAGCAAGGAAGTGACTCTACAACTTCAGAAAAAAAGGACAAGGTGAATTGCTCTTGATTTAATTTTGGGGGGAGAAGGCAAAATCTTTTCTGGATACTCTTTTCAGGTCAGTAAGACATTTTGTCAGTTTATATCCCTTCGCTTGTACATACATAAACAAAGAAATTCCTAGGAGTCTCCCTGAATGAAACCCTGCATCATTTTCTGAAAGCACTGGTCTTGGACAGTGATGTCTGGTAATGAAAATTTGGATCGGAGCAAATTCCATCATGTGTGAAGAAGGAAAATATAGCAAAACATTCCAAAATCAATAACCTTGCAGTCATGCTTAGGTATGGGCCTCATTTTGGATTTGCCCTGTTAGTCTTGTCACTTGCTAAGAGACAAAGAGGAGGATGCTGCCACCACTGTACTGAAGGGTCTGCCAGGCAGCTGTATGAAGTTACTTAAAATTCATAGCAGAAACAACTTGATTTTTTTTTAAAGCATGTGGCTCTTGTCATTTTACAGCTCAAGTACCAGGACATACAGGCTTATGTTCTGAGATCTGTGTAGGACAAGTGGACTCTGCCTGAGACCAAAGCCACGTTTTATGCATATGTGTCTAGGGAGTTATGTAAAAAGCCCTGGCTAAGCCTGCAGTTCAAATTGTTCTTTGCAGATGTTTTAAGCAATGGATGAAGGTTAGATGTGAATTCTCAACTCCTCTCATTAAGGCAGGCGGATTTATTGCAGCTTGAATTTGTTTCCATCCCAGGAGGTAAATTTTTATTGGATTTTGAATTTTTCTCAATCCCATGACTCCTGTCCTTCTCATCCTTTCTGGTGGCATAGAGGTTGAGGAAATACAGAATTATGGCATGGTTTGGGTTGGAAGTGACTTAGACGGTCACGTAATTCCAACCCCCTTGCTGTGGGTAGGGACAACTTCCACTAGACCAGGTTGTTCAAAGTCCCATTCAACCTGTCCTTAAACACTTCCAGGGATGGGGCATCCACAGCTTGTCTGGGCAACCTGTTCCAGTGCCTCACCATCCTCACAGTAAAGAATTTCTTCCTAATATCTAATGTAAATCGGCCCTCTGTAAGTTTGAGCCATTTCCCTTGTCCTATCACTGCATGTCCTTGTAAAAAGTTCCTCTCCATCACTCTTCTTCTACTAGTTACTTTATCATTCCTTCTGCCATGGAGTAAAGCTCATAGGGAACTTTGTGTTTGGAGCAGCTTGCCATCGACAAATGCTATACTGCTTCTTGGAGTGTCTGGCACAAGGTGGGAAAAGTTCTTGCAGGATGGAAAAGTGATTTTAAGGTGAACTGTTGTGAGTTAATTCCTCAAGTGCAGCTCTGTCACAG